>JBBPBX010022004.1:0-23741 GCA_038048925.1 Garcialebias charrua
TGTCTGCAATGAAACCTGTTGAGACAGACAGTGGAGATATTCTGTTTTTAAATCCATTTGGAACAAACAGAGGGGATGTGGTATTGTGAAAGGTAATATGTAATATTTGTACTCATCATGCTCCATACATTTCTGTCCTGTACTGTGGTATGAACGATAAAGTGTTCCATGCCGGGCGAACAAGAGCCAGGAACTCTCTTATTTTGACAGGGCAACTCTCAGGCTTACTAATAATAAAGTTATGAACAAATATGACTGCCTTGTCATTTGGTGAGCCATGCAAAAACCATGTTGCTCCCCTCTGCTGCTGAGATGATAAATAAATAATGCAGACGCCTCCGCTGCTGTTTTTGTCATGCCCTGGACACTTGTCACCCACAGCACACATGCGACAAAGAGTATAACGCAAAGCAAGAGTGATACCTGCCCCCTGTTTTCCTCTTCTGCGTTGACAATTTTTTTTGTTTTATCGATGACTTTGCCAAAGCACAATTTAAATTTTTTTTAAATACAGAAGTAATTGTTAGGACTCTATTCTTTGGTAACAAAATACAAGCCCAAAACCAGAAAAGTTGGCACGTTGTGCAAATCGCAAATAAAAACAGAATACAATGACTTGCAAATCTTTTTCAACCCATATTCAACTGAATAGAATGCAAAGACAATATATTTAATGTTCGAACGGAGAAACTTTATTTTGTTTTGCAAATAACCATTAACTTAGAATTCAATGGCAGCAACACATTGCAAAAAAGTTGGCACAGGGACATATTTACCACTGTGTTACATCGCCTTTCCTTTTAACAACACTCAGTAAACGTTTGGGAACTGAGGAGACCAATTTTTGAAGCTTTTCAGGTGGAATTCTTCCCCATTCTTGCTTGATGTACAGCTTAAGTTGTTCAACAGTCCGGGGTCTCCGTTGTCGTATTTTACGTTTCATAATGCGCCACACATTTTCAATGGGGGACAGGTCTGGACTGCAGGCAGGCCAGGGGAGGACCCGCACTCTTTTGCTACGAAGCCACGCTGTTGTAACACGTGCAGAATGTGGCTTGGCATTGTCTTGCTGAAATAAGCTGGGGCGTCCATGAAAAAGACGTCGCTTGGATGGCAGCATATGTTGCTCCAAAACCTGTATGTACCTTTCAGCATTAATGGTGCCTTCACAGATGTGTAAGTTACCCATGCCTTGGGCACTAATGCACCCCCATACCATCACAGATGCTGGCTTTTGAACTTTGCGCCTATAACAGTCCTGATGGTTCTTTTCCTCTTTGGTCCGTAAGACACGACGTCCACAGTTTCCAAAGACAATTTGAAATGTGGACTCATCAGACCACAGAACACTTTTCCACTTTGCATCAGTCCATCTCAGATGAGCTCGGGCCCAGCAAAGCCGGCGGCGTTTCTGGATCTTGTTGATGAATGGCTTTTGCTTTGCATAGTAGAGCTTTAACTTGCACTTACAGATGTAGCGACGAACTGTAGTTACTGACAGTGGTTTTCTGAAGTATTCCTGAGCCCATGTGGTGATATCTTTTACACACTGATGTCGGTTTTTGATGCAGTACCGCCTGAGGGATCGAAGGTCACGGGCATTCAATGTTGGTTTTCGGCCTTGCCCCTTACGTGTAGTGATTTCTCCAGATTCTCTGAACCTTTTGATGATATTACGGACCGTAGATGGTGAAATTCCTAAATTCCTTGCAATAGCTCGTTGAGAAAAGTTGTTCTTGAACTGTTCGACAATTTGCCCACGCATTTGTTCACAGAGTGGTGACCCTCGCCCCATCCTTCTATGTGGATGACTGAGCATGTCAAGGAAGCTGCTTTTATACCCAATCATGGCACCCACCTGTTCCCAATTTGCATGTTCACCTGTGGGATATTCCAAATAAGTGTTTGATGAGCATTCCTCAAATTTCTCTGTCTTCTTTGTCACTTGTGCCAGCTTTTTTGAAACATGTTGCAGGCATCAAATTCCAAATGAGCTAATAATTGCAAAAAATAACAAAGTTTACCAGTTCGAACGTTAAGTATGTGGTCTTTGCAGTGTGTTCAATTGAATATAGGTTGAAAAAGATTTGCAAGTCATTGTATTCTGTTTTTATTTGCGATTTCCACAACGTGCCAACTTTTCTGGTTTTGGGCTTGTACATTTATGTCATTGAACAACTGATCAGGTTCTTCTCTTGGAAGCAAGAGCGTCCCCGGCACCCCCAGCGGCGTAAGAAAAAAAGCAAAATATTTCTAGAAACAAAAAAACAACAACAACAAATCAAATATTTAGCGACATGTTTCCTTTTTTTCCCCACAGAAAATGTAATATAATTTGTAAAAATAAAAATCTGGAAATTAATGTCCACCCTACTAATATTTTTGCTCAGAAGCAGCCACTGGCACATTGTCAGCAGTGACTGCATCCTCTGTGATCTGCTGTCTGGCTGACATGGGACAAAAAGTCAAACAGTTCAACCGTTGCCACGGTGATGCAGCGATCTCCACCATGGGCCTGGATGGTACACAGACAAGGCTGTTTACTGCAGGCTGTGACAGAGAAATCAAAGTCAGTGAACACACATGCACATGTACACGTGCATGGACACACGCCCCCCTCACACACACATGAAGACAAATTAAATATGAGACTTGCAATTCTATGGCATTTTAAGACAAGAGGGTTTGAACGAACAGTATTGTATACTGTATACTTTTTATGTACCTGGTGCTGTAGCCCATGAGATTTAATCTCTTCAGTGATGCCATGTTCCCAAGGATGTTTTGCTCAAATGGTTCCATAGATGTGGCAACTTTGAAACATCACAACTACCTTACATATAGTCTATAATAACAAAAGTGATCTAACAATATTGTTCAACTGTCTTATTCTTTGCCTGGCAAAGTGATGTCATGTGGGTGTGTCTGAGTCCATATTGCATTGTTGGAATATTTGTGCCATTTTTTATAAATGGTCTGTATTTGTCATTCATCACACAAATATGGACTTAAAAGACATGAACACACAAGTTGCTTTTGTTGGTTGGTTTGAACTAGCAACTACAAATAGACCCAGAATATGGTGTGCTAAACCATGGCTTGATACTGATAGAAGATTGAAGTCCTGACATTATCACAGATTAAAAGAAAAACTGCCACAAGAAGATACTGGTGAACACCACACATACGTTGCAGTTATGTTTAAGAACCAGACCAGCCAAAACAACGAGGCCATTATAGTCATTCAGTCAACCTTTATTTATACAGAATAGTCATGTAAAGGGGTTAATGAGGAGGTCAATATTAATACTGACCTCCTTTTTACCTTAATTAATTTACTTATTCAGATTGAATAGTAAATTCACGGATTCTCTTCTTTTTCAGTTTATTCAATATTTCTGTGATCTTTATGATGGATAAATAAACAGAGCCATTAAGTGACAAAGACGTTAACTTAGTTTGATATGTCAAAGAGACACTATCATTTATTTAGAATAAATCAACTAAATTAACACCATTACACTTGATTGACATGATTTCACTTTCTTTCAATTTAAAACGTCAGCACACTTAAATTCAACACAACAGACATAAATATTGGATGTTAACATATTTAGTCTGTGGGCTCTTTTAGCTTAAAAATATAGTTTCCAGCTTAGATAGAGAGGGGAAAGAGTAGGAGGAATAAGAGGTTGGAGAGATTAAGTTATTTATCTCGAGTGTAACCAGAGATGACACTTTCCATCCGACTTCGGCTAAATCCCAGGTACGTTTGTAAACCGCTCTTTACCTTTTGACGATGCGTCTGATAAAGATATTGCCAGCCTCCCAGGTGCACAGAGTCCTTCCGGCCCTCGTACGTCTGAACTGGTCGTTTACTTCCAACGTCTCCTCGGATCCGCGTCAGCCGTCAGAAACATGTGGCAGCTTCTGGCTGACTTCAAGACGAGATGTTTCTCAAAGAAAGTTCATTAAGAACTTTGGAGCTTTTGCTCGGGGAACTGGATGGAGGCGTCCATCAGTTCTAGCTGACAAGTTAGTCTTTGGCTCTTGACCAAGCTTGACCAGCTGCAAGGCAGAGAGCTTTCAGGTCTCCGTCCATTCAAACTCTCTGTCCATTCAAAGACTGAAGCGTTTCCGCACAGTTAGAACTTAAAAAGACAGGAACACAGAGAGGAGTTCACTTGCCTTATCATACCCAAGGTTAAAGCCAGAGCAGAGGGAAATGTTTAGGAACAGACAGAGAAAGCTGGAGCCTTGTTCATGAAAAACAACTGATTAAACTGTCTTCTTATTTCTAAACAAAACAGTCGGGTCTCTGTGACCCGATATTTCCCTTTAACACAGCAGTGGACACAGTTTAACTCTCACAGAATAACACAGCTTAAAAAGCACACATCATGAAAATGACAAAAGTTATTCTTTTGATCACATTAGAATAAAATCAAAGATAGAAATAGTCTCTTTTGGTGACTATATTTATCAGATTATAGCTAAATGAATGATTATGTAGTAAATGTCTTGCTTTACTGAGTGGTCAGTAAAGGTCATCACTGGACAGTTCAAAAACCTTAATTTGACCCTGGGTAGGTCCATTACATCTCCCCCCTTTTGGAAGCCATCGCCAGTCCTTGGGGATGGGGTCCAACACGAAAGGAAACCTTGAACTGTCTTTGATCTTGAAGTAATCCAGCAAGTGGAAAAGAAAAATCAAAAATTATAATCCCATAAAGTTTTGGAAATTCCATACTGTTCAGAGGTAATCCCATTGCGAAAAGCTTTTAATCCTTCGGAAAACAAAGTCTGTTAACTCTTGGAAAACAAAGTCTGTGATCCTTTGGGAAACAAAGTCTTATAATCCACAGCGGTAATTCCATAGCAGTAATTCCACCACGATTAGAGTTGGTGATTTCATCAGCAACAATTGTTTTCATAATCAGCATGTAGAGGGGATCCCTCGATTGACGCAGAGGAGGCGACCCTTGGATGAAGGTTGAAGACCAAGCGTTGGAGCTGCAGGTCCCCACATCGAAGGTTGTTGGCTGGTTGGTTTCCAGTCAGTGCCACTCTGGTTCTATGTGTCATGCAATTATGTGGTTTTTAAGGTGGGCTTATGATTGGGATTTTACATTAAGCCTTACCTATATGCACCTGGTATGTAAGCTATCATGGTTTAGATCAGCTACAATTACCAATTAAGGGGTGGATCAATTCTGTAAATTTAGATATAGGGATTTGTACCTATAAAATTTTGGAGGGCTTCTGTAACGAAGGCCTCTAATTCCAAACTATTCCTCCATTCATTACTTAGTTTAGGTTAAACTAAAATAAAAATGAAATATAGTTTGATCTAAATGTCTGTTGTCTTTTAGACGAACGACGTAGGATTTGGTATTCCTAATAAATTTTGAAGTCTATGGCGAGACTCATCAAAATGAATAGACAATCTAGAATAGAAACGATCGAATCGGTTCAATTTAGAAATTATGAGACCAGTGTAGTTTATTGTACCTTGAGTAGCTTTAAACTACATTGACTCTTCGACGATTGAGATTTAACAAAACGAACTGCATGTTGGCATAGTTAAATCCATATCATTCATTAACCAATGTTAATACAAAACCTTTTTGGCTGGGAGTGTTCAGAACCAAAACAATATCTCAACTAATGACAACAGTAATGACTAAACAACAAGGAAACAACGTTTCACTGCTTCGACACACTCTTGTCGTCAGATTCCAAAGTGCAACACACAAGAAAAACAGGTCTCAACTTTATGACCGAGGTCAAATTAAATCTCGTGGATTTAAACGGTTGTTAAGGTTAGTTTTTTGTTGTGGGTTTTAGGCTTAGCGTTTCTAAGTTCAAATTGGACAATGCGACTTATAGGGTGGAAAATACGGTAGTTTAAACCTGATTAGTTTATTTACTAACTTGTGTTTGGACGACCTTATTATCCCATGAAGTCGGTGTGTTTGTGAGATCTTTGTCTTTTGTGGAGTCATTGAACGCCTTGTAAGGTTTGATCTGATTTCGATGTACCCATTTAGCAATTGGCTCTTTGCGGCCTTTGCTGATTTTGATTTCGTAGACGACTGAGGACACTTTGTCTGTTATCAGATGAGGTCCAGTCCACCTGGGCATTAGTTTGCGGGCGAGAGTTCCGGTCCCGGACTCTCCTTTCCCGGTTGCTGGGGCGAACGTATAGTACCAGACTCTGTCTCCCACTTGGAGTTCATTGTGAGAGGCCTTCTGGTCGTAGTACGCCTTGCGTCCTTCAGCGGATTTTTCCAGGTTTTTCTGGGCGAAAGCAAAAGTGTTTCTGAGGTGTACATTCAAATCTTTCATGTATTGTTGTGTAGTGTAGGCTGTCGCCATGACGGCGTCACCTGGTTGGTACAACAGGTGTAGAGGGAGAGTCATTTGTCGACCGGTCATCATCTCGAAGGGAGAGATGCCAGTTGATGTGTGTGGAGTGGCTCTTATGGCCATGAGGACCAGAGGGAGTTTCACATCCCAGTCCTTGTGGTTTGCAGCCACGTATTTCTTCAAAATACTCACCACAGTTCTGTTTGCNAGGAACGCTGAGGAGAAAACAAGGTTGTGACTCCTGCAGACAGGACAGAGGAGCTCAGCACGGATCCAGCAAATACCAGCTTAAAGGACATGACCCACCATGTTTTCAAATTGCATCGCCATTAATATTTAGTAGTGAATTAAATAATGATACAGGAGCGTTTATTGATATTGTAGAGAAATAACGCTAAATGTGTTATTTCATGATTTTTAGCATATTTTAACAGCAGCGCTCCGGAAAAGTCTGCCCCTCTCCATATATGGGCATTGACGTCACTCAAGTACCCGCCTTGAATTCTGACAGAGTTAGAACGGGCATAATACATCATCTAGTAGCTTTTATTTCTGACCAGAGTAGTTACAAAAAAAACTAAGAAAATGCCGAACCGATGTGTTGCCCAGCATTTGGATTTAAGGGGAAAAGTGGTACGAGACAGAAGGAAGAATGTGCCTCTCCCTGGGAAATGGACTCATCCCCCTCCAAGGACCGACCAGCGAAGAAGGCCCGGACCTCGACAGTTGTAAGAAAATGGGAGGTTTTGCGGGTAAGACTTTGCTCAATTTAATATTTGACATCAGAACAGAATGAATAATAGAGCAGGCTTTTAAATGTACCATAGTTTGGTAATATTCACGCCACCTTTTCATGAAAATGTGTGTCGCTAGCCTGTGGCTGGTTAGCATAATGCTAATGCTATGCTAGTTAGCATAATATGTGTCTCAGCTGTGTGTCTGGGTCTGAGCTCTGTGTCCACGGCTGCAGCCGCGATGACAGTCGGTTCTCATGTACGAGTGTGTGGGTCGACCTCAGTGTCCGGTTCTGAGCTGTCCGGGTTCTGAGCTGTCCGGGTCTGAGTTCTGTGTCCACGGATGCAGCCGCGATGACTGTCGGTTCTCATGTATGAGTGTGCGGGTCGAGCTCAGTGTCCGGTTCTGTGTCCGGTTCTGAGCTCAAGAGTGTGCGCGACTGCAATAGCGGGTGAAGTTAGGTTTTAGCAGCACAGTCACACTTACATGTGTAAGGATGGAGGATAAAAAATGACTGGTTATGACTGCGTGGCAAAGTCGGAGCGTAAGATCCATTGCAGTGCCTTCTGAGGGGGATCCTTTTTTTGCGTCACTCCGGAGTTCGGCAATCTTCGGAGGAGTTTCCGGATGCTTCCGGAAACTCCGTTGTTGTTGTTTTTTTTTTTACACTCGCCTGGCCCAAATGCAAAAATTAAAATAGACATCATATTCTACTACAGTAATTGTCCAATATGGTGAATTGTTACTGTCACGGTGGGTGTGTTAACAATCACCTCAAAAATGCAAAAAAACGCCTAAAAAAACATACCCAAATTAAATTAGAAGCTGTTCTTGAACCCTTTGGAGTACAAGCAAAAGCTTGGTGTCTTTGTAAAGGTAACCCTTTGAATTTTTTGTTTCAGCAGTCAAATTTGTTGTATCTGTTATTATTTTGTATTTATTTAAGTGAGAACACACAGAAATCAAGCATTTTTTTTGCCTCGCCTGAAAATGTTTATATTTGTCAAGCACCTGCAGACTGACACAAGAAGATATGGACTGGAAATTAATATGAGCCTAAAGAGTGAAGTCTTTACTATGACAGGTTCAAATTTGAAGTCAATAGCATAAAAATTGAGAATTTTGTGCCTGTTTTTATATGTGCATGTTCAGGCGGACCTCAAACCTATCCAAAGCTACCCAAACTGTGCCAAATGGGTAACACCAACTTCAAAAGTCTGTAACTTCTGAATACTTCAACATACAGACTTCAGTGAGGGCTCTATTGAAAGCTTACATCAAGGGGAACCCTGTTCCATTCCTAGATTTACTCTCAAACTGATTGAAATAACTGTAAAAGATGAAAAACAGAGTAAAATGTTCTTTTTGTTAGTGTGCATAAAAAAGGCTCCTCAAAAAGTACTTTTTGTAAACAAATATTTATATATTGTAAAAAATAAACAATAAAAAACACACTCACTGCAAACTATTTACATTTTGGCCTCCTCTCCTACCTCCTCTCCTGCTGTTCTCTCACATCTCCACAGCTTCGTCTCCACAGCTAGAAGTATCATCACTGGAATCCTTCTGTCCTCCTTGATCCCTTCTAGGTAGACACTCCGTGTCTGAACCAGTTTGCCTGAAGTGAAAAAGAAAAATATTGATTATGTTGAAGACAGACAGAACACAAAAGAAAGAAATACATGTCAGGGCGCTCGTAAGTCAGGGACTACCTGTACAGAAATAAACGGGACGGACGAAAACTCTTACTTCTTTATTCTATAACAGCAGTATAAAATAGTATAAAATAGCAGTATAAAATAGTTTTCACTTACTGCTCAAGTAATGCATCTCCCCCATCGACCTCCCCCATCGATAAAAGCAGCTTCGATCAGAATCATCGAGAAGACGCCTCAGGCAAGGAGTTGTTTGGACATGCCCTGGTCACTAATCCCTCCTTGTAAACCCAGTTCCAGAGCCTCTTCTGTGGTGTATTTTATTTTTTAGGGCATTTAGCCATTGCGACACGGTGAAAAAAGTCCGGAAAAGCAATCGTGGAACTCAGTATATAAAAGTTATCCGTTTTACGCACAAAGGCGCATGTGTTGCGCACAAACTATGAGTCCCTTACGCAGTGAAATTTAAAACTCCCAGTAACTCCCACCCCCTCATGCCATACATCTCCACGACGGGATTTTCATTGGCTATACGTCTGTCGCGTCAGAATCAGCGTCTGATTTGATTGGCCAAAGCCCCACGTGGGAAAGTAGGCATTGGGTGATTTTTTCGTCGTCACTGTCGGTGGATTTGATTGGCTCTAACGACTGAAAAGTTTCACTCAGTTGGTCAAAATTGGTGTCAATCAAAAGCAGTGACCTTATAAAAGAGTTCTAAGACGCCCAAATTTACAAAACTTCCATATTTGGGAAATGACGAAGCACAGTAAGCAAATTGATGTCACGCGGACGGGCCCGTGCTTGTTAACAGGATTCATGGAGTTTTATTTAGCTATATTAAAATGATTCAATCGTAATATTGTGCTCGTATATGTTAATCACTTTATACAGCCCAAGAATAAATGGCAATATCAAAATGATAATAATTAGTATGCATGAAAATAAATGCAAACAGACAGTTACTAAAGAGTTGCTTCAGTAATACTGGCTCCTTGTTAAAAATTGGAAAAACAATCATTATTAGAAATTTCTGCAAAAGACAAGAACAAAAATGTTTCATATCAATCTTCCAGAGTACATTGAACACAGCACGAACTGAAGCTGAAAGTTAAAGATACATATACAGTATGGAAAATGAGTTTCTTTTCATTCAGTTTTAGCTTTTTTTAATTTTTAATTTTGGTTGTAAACCTGAACTGCTGAGCAAGTTACACATTTTAAAACAAAAAAACAAAGAGACAAATTTGTGCTTTTTTCTAGGGATGCACCGGTCCACATTTCTCACTTCCGATCCGATACTTCATATCTGAGTATCGACCAATACCGATACTTTCCGATCCGATACTGTTCAGGTATGTGATTCTGTATAATGAAACTTTTTTACCCAAACTATTCATTTTAACATTGTGTGAGATAAACCCAATGAAGACACTCTTAAGTCTTACAATAAGGAACCCACTGACTTTAACAGCACACAGGACAAGAGGCAAGTATACCACATACATGTCCTCCTTACTCATGGTGCAGCTGAAAAAACTAAAAAAGCGTTAAGCATGATGGGAAAGACAACACAGCCACTCCCCTTAACCACTAAGAGAGTGGATTTTGTTGTCTTTCCCATAATGCTTAGCGTTTTTTTAGTTTTCCAGCTTTAGCTGGAAAACTTTTCCTACTAAAGCTGGAAAACTAAAAACAACAGTAGCTCATGGCTCACTGCTAAAGCTGGAAAACAAAAAAAATGGTAAGCATTATGGGAAAGACGACAAAATCCACTCTCTTAGTGGTTAAGGGGAGTGGCTGTGCTGTCTTTCCCATCATGCTTAGCGCTTTTTTAGTTTTTTCAGCTTTAGCTGGACAAACCATTGGTTATAACTATTGGTTATAATGGGAAAGACGACAAAACCCACTCTCTTAGTGGTTAAGGGGAGTGGCTGTGTTGTCTTTCCCATCATGCTTAGTGCTTTTTTTGTTTTTTCAGCTGCACCATGAGTGAAGCCTAGGATATAGTTGACGCGTCGCATAGGGCGCGCGGCCAAAGTGACGCAATTGCGAAGTCCCCGCCCCCGCGCTTTGGCCAGCGCGTTGGTTTCGCGCGTGGTCGTGCACCTCCCAGATTTTGAAGCTCCGCAAGCCTAGCGCGCGCCAAATTGATTGACAGGTGGGTGTGGACCTCACCGACAGCCTTCACGCCAGATTCTGCAGCTGTCTGCGCCGCTGTGGTCGTGGAAACGGCGTCGCGAGGCATGGAGGAATGTTTTGTGACACAAAATGTATTAAATTCTCCTTCATTCCTGATCTGGAGTCGGACTTTTCTTTTGTTTTTTCGCCAAAACTCACGTGATCGCTTTCTCCTCCGCTGACTCCATGCATTAAAGCCGCAAATAAAGACAACAGTTCAGCACGCGAGCGGAAAGCTATTTCTTTTTGTTGTGTGATTTCAAACAGTTCTTCTTCTACGGTAGATTTCTTCTTCTACACCCTTTCTTGCAACATATGCACAGGTTTTAGAGGGTACTGCCACCTGCTGGTCAGTAAAAGAACAGCACTTTGCCAAGCGCTGCCGTGCCACACCATAAACGCATGCACAGTGCGCGCGCAGCACGTGCGCTCCAGCTTGCGGACCAAAGCGCGACTATATCCGAGCCTTAAGGAGGACATGTGTGTGGTATACTTGCCTCCTGTCCTGTGTGCTGTTCAAGTCAGTGGGTTCCCTATTGTAAGGTTTAAGAGGGTCTTCATTAGGTTTAACTCACACCATGTTAAGAAGGGTGGTCACAGAATGTGATTGAGCACAAGTGCTCTTTGAAGCTGGATTGGAAAAATATCGGCGGGTTGGATCCGATATCCGATACTTAAATAATGCTGATATTGGATACGGATACCGATACTGGATCGGATCGGCCCCATCCTTACTTTTTTCCAAGTATTTTAGTTACCTCAGACACCCACGTGTGTGAAATAACAATTTTTAGAAGTGATAGTTATTGCTCGCTATCATGAAGAGCAGTCGGCCATGAAGTTGTGTGTGCATATGTGTGTGTGCTCATTATGTAACGTGTTATTGGACCATGAGACACTTTTTAATGCAACTTTCAGAAAATCATTGGATGTACCACTACAACTGGTTAACTAGCATCACCCCAGTCCTGGACTGGCACCACAGCTAACCAACCTTATCAAACACAGATTTTAAACCACATGTTGGCGTAGTAATAACTAAGACTCAGCCCCAATACAAATTTAGAGCACTAGCATATCTTTGTTTAAAACAGTGTGCAACATCTAAAGCTCCACATCCTTAAACATTCACTCTTTTACAAAGATCCTTCCTTCCAGCAAGTTATGATGTTAATATCAACACTGCATGTGAATTCAACCAAATTTTGCTCAGTCTTGCAAGTTTGACTATTCCCCCTAACTTTTACACAAATTTGACCAATCAGCTGTCTGCCCATTTTCACTTTCTGGAATCCACCCTGCAGGATGAAAACTTGGCCGATGCCCCAAAATCCCATATGCCAATAAATAGTTCCTCTGAAATTAGTGTTATGTCACAGTGGTGGAAAATTGTTCAGCACCAAGTACAACACTGCAGTGGAACACAAATGTTTTTTAAGTCAGTTTTCTACCTGAAAACAAGCCAGAGGATGGTTCAGTGCTTTTCTTTTCTATGACCCAGATCAAAGTGATGATGAGGAGCAGCAAGGGAGGAGTTCCCTTCTTAAATTAAGGAAAAATGTTTACCAGCAAACGAGGTGTCACCTTAAATCAGAGACAACCTGTCAGAAGATTTAAGTTTATTATGTCAAATCATGATTCACATTTGTCAGAAATGACCTGCAGATTCATGCACAGCCTGCAACTCATCATGTTCAGCAGATTCACAGCTTTGTTAATCACAGTTAGTCTTTTGATGCCGATCAGATTGTTTTTATATCAGTCATGTTTTTTTAAATAAATCTGTGAGTTTTTTTGCATGGTATTGGAAAAATAACGTTACTAAAATATGCCACTGTAATTGCAATTGTTTAAAAAAAAAAAAGTTACTTCAAAATCCAAAATTTCAGGCTGCATCACAAAAATATCCTAAACGAACATGGTCCTGCTGGCTTCACATTTGAGAGGACGTGGGAGAGGCTCGGTCTAGTACGATGATACTTGTTGATGGTTGAAACGAACAGAAACCTTCTTTAAATGTGTCAGTTTACAACAAAGTGCTTTCACACAAAGAAAAGATTTGAACCAAACGCACACTGTTCAGTGCTGAAACAGAAACCTCATCCCACCAGTCTCCCATCAAGCCCACCACGCGTGGCCTCCTCTCCCAGGGCTGTGTTTGTGTTCTGGAGGGAGCCCACCGACCCCTGACCCCGGGCTAATGAGAGCGATAACGAGGATTAAAAGGAGGGTGACTGGAAGGTGTCTGAGAGTGGGGTTTAAACAATTACACCAAGCTGCCAACATGCCTTTCTTCATGACTCAGGAAATTACAGTCTCCCCCCCCCACCTCCCCCACTCCACCCCAACACACACACAGTCTTTCAGTAGGAGCACAAAAGAAAGAGCTTATGGAAAATAATAAATTATCTCCAGGCCACGTTAACTTGGATGTAAATCGCTGGGCAATTATGTTTTAATAGCCCTTTAAGAGAATGAGTAATTGGGTTGACAGTGCCGAGGTTGATCAGGCTCACCCATCTCCCTCCCTTTGTGCCCACTGTAGGAGAGCTCTGGCTCTGCGAGTCGGTCATCCTGCAGCGTGTCTGTAAGTTCACTTTAGTTATCCTGTGAGACACTGACAGTCATGCAGAGGATCTGCATGGCTGCTTTTACGTGCTAAATTTGCACCATTTCTGCATTTGGCCAAGTCATGATAATGGCTTCATCGAGCACCACTGAAGGCAAAACAGCAATGATGTTTTAGCCTATGTCTGTGAGTGTGCACGTGTGTGTGTTTTATGTGTGTGTGTATTATCAAAATATCTCATGAACCACTGGACAGATTTTAATGAACATTTCAGAATGTCATTAATTAATGTAGATCAACAACTGATTACCTTTTCCATTCAACTCAGTTCAAGATGGCTACTACCACATCCAGTCAATAATAGCCAACATAAAAATGGCTATAACTCTGTCAGTTTACCAAATATTCAGCTAAACGTTAGTGCGCTAGAAGCAGAGAGGCATCCATTACCCAGCAATGATCGGCACTGTTGAGTTTTCTGACTTCACTGTGTTATTTTGATGCAGTTGGACCGAACATCTGTCTCTGACACATCAGATCCTCCTGCCTCACCTGGAGAACTGGGTGAGCAATCAGGGGCTACTCTAGAGAGGTTTAGAGCCTACCGTATTTTCAGGACTATAAGTCGCACCTTTTTGCCTAATTTGCATGCCCTGCGACTTATAGAGAGGTGAGACTTGTTTATGGATTTTCCCCATATTTTAGACAACATTTTGGCTCAGATATGACCGTTTTTCCATTTTGGCAAAAATGGTGCAGTACCACTTTTGGCCGCTAGGGGTGCAGTACCACCTTTGTCCGCTAGGGTACACCAACCATTCCCACCTCATATGTCTGATGAGAGCCTCCTCTAGACGGACTCAGTCTGTCACAGCCTGGCCGCCTGCTCTGGAGGTATGAACTAGCTACTTCGCTGTTAGCTCAGTGTTTGTTAGCAAAATAGGTCAAGAACCACAGGACAGATTTTGATCAAACTTACAGAACGTAATCACTAGATGGATATTTACAACTGATTAGCTTTATGAGATGTTTGAGATCAAATTTGATGTTTTATAGACGTAAATGTGTCGCGTTAGCTTCGTTGATTTTTCCTTGTACGTTTGAGCAAATAGCTCATAAACCACACAGCTGAATTTTTTTTTCAAACTTACAGAAAGTAATCACTAGATGTACATTTACAAACTGTTAGCTGTTGGAGTTATTTGAGATAAAATTTGATGTTTTATAGATGTAAATGTGTCGCGGTTAGCTTAGTTGTTTTTCCTTGTACTTTTTCAAAACGAAAAAATTTAAATCCAGCAGATTTGACCATTACGTGAATTTATTAAGGAACGATTAAGCTAAGACACATGTTTGCTATAATTTTCAGCAGACAACTGATTGTTTTTACCGTGTTAATCTTGTGAAAAGTCCTTCCGTGCATGCTTCTGTGGTCGTCCTTTTCAGCAGGGCAATTGACGCGCTGACACGTCGCGTAGTGGTGACGCACAACAGATGAGACTTATATAAAGGTTTATGTTTATGGATTTTTCCAATTTATTGACAATAATTGGACAAAGCGATTTATATAAAGGTGCGACCTATAGTCCAGAAAATACTGTATATAACAGTGTAGTGTGTAGTGTGTTTGTGTTGGAGCTGTTGAGTTCTCTGTAGGAGTTGAATCGACTAGTCGACAAGTTGATTCTAGGCCATCTCGTGTGTTTTTGAATTTCATGTCGACTAGTCATAGTCAGTGATTGCCATGTGTTATGGGATCAGCACCAGGCCACTGGCTACAAAACAGATTCTTCCAAGCAGATGGAAGGTGAGGAGCAGGCAAAGTCTTCCCAGACTGTTACAGTGTGGAAGTATTTCACTAAAGATGATGTTTTTAGTTTCATTTTATTTAATCCACGGTGGGATCCCACCTCCACCCGCCTCCTGATTTTGTTGTATTTTATTAAATCCACTAAATAAGACAATAAAATAATAATAATAATGTATTTTTCCTGTCATCTGCGTATGTTTCCCATACACAGACGAAATTCGTCTCTGCATTTAACCCAACCACCACCAGGTGGTGCAGTGAGCAGCCCGAAAGCGCGCGGGGAGCTGGAGAAATAGGTGTGCACTCATAGACACCCCAAGGTGGGTAGTGGCCGGGACGCGAACCCGCGTCCTTCGGGTCCCAAGTCAAAAGCCCTGCCACTACACCATCTTGGCTCCTCAAACAGGGGTGCGCTCCACCGGAGAGTCCACCATCACCGGTGCTGGAATCCACCACTGCGCACTGTGTACAGTGGTGGATAGTTTTTATTTTTATTTTATTTAATCCCTAAAATAAAAGAAAGAAAAAAAAAGCGTGTGCTCCACCGGAGGATCCACTACACATCACGTCCGATGTACACCGCACACCCCCGCCGGTGGAGAATAAATTGTTTATTTTATTTAGTGGATTAAATAAAATAAAACTAACTTTTGCAGCTTAATAATAGTTTTGGTTTTCCTGTTACTTATTTGCAGTATGATAAATGGTAGGAGCATAAATATAGACTCTCAATGTTTTTGTTGTTCCATTTTTGTAAACAAGAAATGACGGGGGAGGTATTTAATGTTGTGATGGTGATGATGTCATCATCTAGTCAACGTCGACTTGACTATTATCATGTTAATGTCGATTTAAAAAAAATATGTAGTCGTTCAACCCCAATAGTGGAGTGTCTCAAGGCTCTATGTTTTGCACTTTTCTATCTGTACTTCCTTCCTCTCAGAGCTATTCTCTAAAAACATGGTATTACTTTCCATCCTTATGCTAGCGACAGTCAAATTTGTATGGCACTAAAACAGGAAAAGCAGTACTCTGTGAACCAATTCCAGAAATCAAAGACTGGGTCTAACAAGGTTGAGTCAGGTCCTCTGGACAGATTCTTCCATCCAGAGGACCTGACTCAACCTTGTTAGATTTATCTACCAGGATTATTGAAGATTAGGTCAAAGATTGGATGTTGGTGAATTTTATTTATTTATTTGTTGTTGAATAAACAAAAGACAGACATATTTGTCTTTGGGCCCAGTGACGCTTCCAAAGTCCGGGCTGATTTAACACATCTTACTCAAGCAGCAAGAAAAAAAAAAAAACTGTGTGTGACTGATCTAAACTTGATGTTCAGATTAAGTCAGTGATCAAGGCCAGCTTCTATCACTTTAGACAACTGGCTAAGGTCAAACCATTTAGATTGTATGGCATCACTTAGGATTTTTAATGAATTGTTTTGTCTAAACTTACTTAATTTATTTTATTTGACCTATATTTAAAGTCCATGACCCACCATGTTTTCAAATTGCATCGCCATTAATATTTATTAGTTTATTTAAAAATAATACAGGAGCGTTTATTTATATTGTAGAGAAATAATGCAAAATGTGTTATTTCATGATTTATAGCAGATTTTAGCAGAAGCTCCGGGAAGATCTGCCCCTCTCCAAATATGGGCATTCACATCACTAAAGATTCCGCCTTGGAGTTACAGGCGGAGTTTTAATAAGCCTTCATCAACTTCCATGACCGCTGCTCAGAGAGAGGAAAAAAAAAAGAGAAGCGGTTGCTCACTGATGTCTGTCATATTCTGAGCAGCATCCACGTAGACATACTAGTTTAATTCGCTTGATCGCGACAAATTCATTCATTTCCGCATCGCCTTTTTATTCTCTCCCCTGACCAG
Source organism: Garcialebias charrua (assembly GCA_038048925.1). NCBI lineage: Eukaryota > Metazoa > Chordata > Actinopteri > Cyprinodontiformes > Rivulidae > Garcialebias > Garcialebias charrua. The sequence continues at coordinate 17,211 of JBBPBX010022004.1, forward strand.
ACAGGTCGGGAGTAGAAAGGCAGCCGCAGCGCGGAGCTCTGTCGGTCTGGATGTACCATCGCGCGCGGGCTTCCCCGTGCTCTCTGTGCTTCCCCGTGCTCCAGCAACAAGGCTGGACAGAACCGAGCCCCAGCACGAACTTCAAAGCTGACCCGCAGCGGAACGGGGAGCCAGGGAGAAGCCGCACGGCTCGCTCCTCTCTGGGCAGAGGAGAGGAGAGCAGCCAGCAACAGTCGCAGCGGTGTTATATCTTATTAAAAAGGTCTATAAAATAAATAATAAATAAAAGCAGACCACTGGTCCAGTTGTACACAAAAATGCACCAGGAAATATGCAGTTTTACTCTCACTCTCATAAACCTCCATGGAAACTCACTCCTACCTTCTGCCTTGCTTTCTGGGTGGAGATCAATGTAACGAAAGGCATGACCCTTCGGGACTTTTCGGCCAGGTTTCCGGATTCATTCGGGAGTGGGTTTTTTTTTTTTTTTTTTTTAACCCTCGCCTGGCCCAAATGCAAAAATGAAAATAAAATTCATAAAATACTACAGTAATTCTCCAATATGGTGAATTGTTACTGTCACGGTGGGTGTTGTCCTTTAACCAGGTTGCTCAGTTGAGAACAAATTCTCATTGACGACGACGACCTGGCAAAGAGGCAGCAAATATAATTACAGAAGTCCCTCGTTTATAGCAGGGATTCTGTATCCAGAAGCCCCGTGATAAGTGAAAAACCACGAGGTATGAATAGTAGTACAAGTACGGTAGTAAGCAGTAGTTTATTGTAGTATTTACATGTCTGTCTGTCTGTCTGTCTGTGTGTCTGTGTATGTTTGTATGTATGTGTGTGTTTAGTGGTCCTTGGGGGTGGCCAAAGCCACCATTGGCCACCCCCTGGCTCCTTCACTGTGCCTGGCCATGGATAAAATGGCTCCCTCCACTCAGCTTAATTCTTTGCTCTGTGCTCCCTGGGTCAAACAAAAAAAAAAAAACCTGGTGTGTGTTTTTCTTCCTACCGTTGTGCTTCTTCTCAGAAACCAGAACGTTGTTTCTGATTAAATCCATTATTGGTGTCTTAACACAAACATAGTAACCCCCAACACTGCTGAGGAGAACCCTGACCAGCCTCTTCTGACCTATGGATGATCAGCAGGTGTCCTGAACTCTCAGCACCGGAGCGTGTGGGGAGGAACCGGTGCGATCGATGCGAGGAGAATAGAAATCACAACAGACCAAACTCTGAGTTTAGATACAATAAATGAGCCGGGAACAACACAAACAGCAGGGGGACAGAGGGAGGAAACATGAGGATACCAAAGGGAAAAAATTAACAAGACAAGAAAAGTGTGATAGAGATCTGAAACAAGACCGAGTCTGACACAGACGAGGGAAATAATCAAAACCCTCGGCAGGACTTCAGACCTTCCTACAATGAACAGGCAAATGGTGGGATAAACCTGTATTTATCTCCTCATACTTTCATCTCCGGAGGAAGACTAACGCCATGAGAAACTGATCAGATGAGCATCTGTTCGGGTTGGCAACAGTCAGAGGACTGCAGTGATGGATCAAAAATCATATTTCCTAATCTCGTCTCTATTACTGTTCACAGAGATTTACAGCCCAGTTGCACAATGAAAGGAGACAAGAAAGACTTCACACTGTTGGTGTTTTCTGTCATGCACAGGTTTTCTCATACAGTAGTTGTAAAAGGTGATCGACAAAGTCAGTTTGTGCAATTTGCACAAAATAAACAGTAAAATTGTCCGTGAGTCATAAAAAAAAAAGAATATTAGGGCCATCTATACTTATCTGTATCGTTTTCTGAAACCTGACATTCGTTTGTACTTGTTGTTTCATACAGGACTACTATATGGGTATCTACTGGGAGTAAAATCAAACAGTTCTAGATAATTTACAGTGAGTGTTTTCTTTTTTCATTCATTCATTCAACCTTTATTTAGTCAGGTAAATCTTATTGAGCTTCGAGGGCTCATTTACGAAAGCGACCTGCTACAAACTAAAGAATGATGAACAGCAATGGTACAAGTACATTAAACAATAGACAAAAGAAAAAGAAAAAGTAGCAAAAACTAGCAAACATTATAAGGTAGATGTACAAAATCAAAAACAGGAACAAATCAGCATTGGTTTTTGCCAGGATTCCAACAGATTCTGAAAATCATTTAGAGAGGTCAGGGCCGAGAGCTTCAGATCTTTTTGTAAGATATTCCATGAAGCAGGAGCAGAGTAGGAGAAGGCCCTTTTTCCAAGTTCAGTCCTCACTGACGGAACACTGCAGGTAATCATGTCCTGAGAGCGCACACTGTAGCTGCACTCACGCAAAGACATGTAGGAGGAGATGTATGAGGGCAGCAGACAAAGAAGTGAGTATATTATGAGTGAGTATAAGTATATTCTTAAAAACTGTATGAGAGAAAAGTGTTGTAGTAAAAGTAAAAAATATATATACTGTACTGCATATATAAATGTAGAAGAATGCCCTGTGCCACAGTGAAATGAAAAGCCTGAGTTGCATGAAACTTTCAGGAAACGTTGCTGAAACATTTTTAATGTTGTCAGACTATCAAACACCAAAAGCTGCTTAGAAAATACTCCACTTTCTTGCTACACAACTTTGTAGCTGAACCCTTTCAGGTAATGTGTCCCATAGCTATTATGATTTATTAATTTGATTTATTTTTTAACTTCTATCAAATCCCAATGAGATCACATATCTCTTTTCTCAGGGGAGACCTGGGCCTGCAGGCATGTAACATGCATGTTTCAGGACTGTGAGAGGAAACTGGAGTACCCGGAGAAAACCACGCGAATACAAGGAGAACATGCAATCTCCACACAGAAAGACCCCCCAGGTCCAAACTGGGAATTGAACCAGTACCTTCTTGCTGTGAGGCAACCGTGCTAACCACTAAGCCACTGTGATGCACAAATACCCCAAATACGTCAAAGTACTGTTTCCTTAAATAGTGCTCAACTCCAATATAGTTCACGGCAAGCTATGCTACCTCTGAAAATAATCCTATTTGACCCAGATGTGCACGAAACTTAAATTTTTACCTCTCTGAGTTGTTAATATATAATCAAATTCATGGCACATTAATTTATGTGCACAAGTGAAAGGATTACCGTATGTCTTCAATTTTTGTTTTATAAATCTGAATTAAACTCAAAAGCAGCTGCTGCTAACTTGTTTCCTTGTCATAACTTATTGTTTATTACCCATGTCCGCATGCATTCATTTCCCTGTTATGTTATCAATAAATCTTTTGAACCACTGGACAGATTTATAGTAAAACTGCTATATTGTCAACACTGGATGCATCTACAACTAATTAATTTTTGGAATCAACCCAATTCAAGATGGCTGCCACAGCAAAGCAAGTTTAGAAAACACAAAAATAGCTATACTTCAATTAGCTTTACAGTTATTGAGCCAAATGTTTGTGTGGCAGTAGCCGAACGTCATCCTCAACTTATGCTCTGACTGAGTCATAACTGACTGTGCAAGATCTGCTTTTAAACTTTGTCATTTACTGTTAGAGTCAACTCTGCATGTCTGTTAGCAAAATATCTCTCAAACCTCTGGATCAGTTTTAAGGAAGCTTTTAGAAAGCAATCACAGGATGTACTTCAACAACCGATTAACTTCCTGAGTCAGCCTGATTCAAGATGGCCACCACAGTTTACTGAACTTTGGAAACACAAAAATTGTTATAACATAGCCAGTTTCACATATATTATGTAGGGGCGGCCGTGGCACAGTGGTAATGGCAGTCGACCCCCAATCGGAAGGTCGGAGGTTCGAGTCCCGCATCCGCCCACCATGTGTCGTTGTGTCCCTGGGCAAGACACTTAACCCCGAGTTGCTCCCGGTAGGTCTGGATAGCGCCCTACAAGGCAGGCTACCACTAACGGTGTATGAATGTGTGTATGAATGGGTAGATGGCTCGTATTGTAAAGTGCTTTGGGGCTCCTCAGAGGGGGCTGGAAGGCGCTATATAAAATAAGCTCCATTTACCATTTATATTGACTACATTTTTGCTATGGTGGTAGCTGAGAGTAACTCAAAACACATATTTTCAGCACAACACATTATGCAGCATCTCTGGCTGAACCCTTGGCATTAACTGTTGGTGTCAATCTTTATTATAGCAAAATATCTTATGAACAACTACGGTAACCAGATTTTAATGAAACTTTTAAAAAGTAATGATTTCGTACACATCTATAACTAATTCACTTTGTAGTCACCGTAATTTAAAATAGCCGCTACGCTACCTTATTAAACACATACAGTTTGTCCCCAACTTACGAGCGAGTTCCGTTCCGACTATCTCGCAACACAAAATCTCGTACGTCGGAACACGAAACACGTGTTCTCGTAAGTCCAGATTTTCGGTCGTAAGTCGGAAAATTTATGCTAGCGCTACTACGAACACTCGTTTTTCATCACAAACGTTCATACTAGTTCATAAACATGCTCAGAAACTTGTTTCCAAACGACCAGAAAGTTAATTCTCAATAGTCCAGGTATCAAATCCGCTCATTCTCAATCAGTTCATCTGGACAGTTTCTTTTTAGTAGAAACGTTTCACCCTCACTCCAGAGGGCTTCGTCAGTCAGAGTAGTCCAAAGCAAACTGAAGCTACCCCACCAAGTAAACAACTTAAGTGGACCAACCAGTTTGCTGTAGCCAAGATGGTTTCTGGGGGCTTGTCCCTCGTCGACTCCTCCCAGGCAGGCAGACATGTCCAAAGTGGTTCAAGACAAGAAAGTTCATTCTCAATAGTCCAGGTATCAAATCCGCTCATTCTCAATCAGTTCATCTGGACAGTTTCTTTTTAGTAGAAGTCGACGAGGGACAAGCCCCCAGAAACCATCTTGGCTACAGCAAACTGGTTGGTCCACTTAAGTTGTTTACTTGGTGGGGTAGCTTCAGTTTGCTTTGGACTACTCTGACTGACGAAGCCCTCTGGAGTGAGGGTGAAACGTTTCTACTAAAAAGAAATTGTCCAGATGAACTGATTGAGAATGAGCGGGGTTGTTTCCAAACGGTTAGCTAACACACTTTCATTTAAAAACACATAAAAGTGCTGTATTTTCTGTATGTTCTTTACATTTCTTTGGGGCGGCCGTGATGTAGTGGTAATGGCAGTCGTTCCCCGATCGGAAGGTTGGAGGTTCGAATCCCGCGTCCGCCTACCATGTGTCGTTGTGTCCCTGGGTAAGACACTTAACCTCGAGTTGCTCCCGGTAGGTCTGGATGGCGTCTTGCAAGGCAGGCTACCACTACCGGTGTATGAATGTCTGAATGAATGGGTGGATGGTTGGTATTGTAAAGCGCTTTGGGGCTCCTCACAGGGGGCTAGAAAGCGCTATATAAATAAGCTCCATTTACCATTTACAAATTTCAGCAATTCTGTGAGACTGTACTTGAGATTGTGCATAACCTCACTTATAAAGTTAATTCAAAACAACTCTCTTGGTCCTGTCTCATCATAAGATGACACAAATAAAAAAACACGACACAGTTTATGAAACGTCATAATCCTTGTTGATGCAAGCAAAGTCACTTGATCAACGATGCAAGTTGTATCGTTAATACGGGTCGTCAAAGCTCTCCTTTACAAAATATACGACTGTGTTTCTCAAAGTGTGTCCCATTTTTCCATTTCCCTTTCCTCTCCCCACGACGGCTCTTTTATTCCCTTCTGAGCGCTCCGTCACCCGTGTCGCCGGGGGACAAGGAGAACGTGGCGTTTTACCTAGATCAAAAATTTACGAGCAATTAAAAGGCGTCCGCTGCCCAGCATCCATCAGCCCAGCGTGCTGCTGCCAGGCAGCGTGAGGGGGAGCTGCAGTAAACCACAGGCTATATACTTTTATATCTGTTTTCCCTCCAAAGAGAGAAGGTTATGACAAAATGATGTTTTACTCTTGGTTTCCAGCGGGATGTAGACGGTTTGTTAGTTTGTTGGTGGGGGGGTCACAGTTCTTAGATGGAAGGCAGACAAATACGGTCATAAATGTGTTTTTTTTTTAAAGTTGGATTATCTTGTAATCAGTGGAAGACATCTTTCAGTACTGTGTTTGTTGCTTTGGTCAATCAGTTATAGTGACCTAATTGCTCTGATGATTCTCACGGCAGAAGTCTGATGCATGGGCCTGTAAGCTGATGATGTCATCAGAGTCTTCAGTAATAGCAGTGGGATCTGAATTTACAAACATCAATACTCACACACCATTATCCAGCGCAACACACCTAAATGCACAAAAAAAGATGAAACCCCCTCATAGATCAACGCAGTCACTCTTTCTCACTTTCCCTGGCTCTTCGCGACAGGCCCAGACTCATTTGCATCCTTAATTGTGTTGTAATGTACTTTTAATTTGAAAATGGAGGCAATTAATTATTTTGATACGGAACAAAACGCAGCAAATGTAAACATTCTAATAGTTCTTTGTGAATTCGGTATCATTTTTCAAAAGACGGATTGAATCTTATCTC
>JBBPBX010022005.1:15856-38603 GCA_038048925.1 Garcialebias charrua
AATACAGTATATAGATATATTCAATAAAATAAAGTTATTTATGAAACATTGGATGTGTTGTGTGCATTTTAAAGGAAATACATTTAGTATTTTTGCTTTAAAAAACAAGAAATAATAATTAACTCTCCAAACTTTAGAATGAGCTACATTAATGGTGCTGTAGCTGGTTAGTTGCATTGCAGTGCTGTGAAATGGTAATACATTTTTTGTACCTTTAGAAATTTGATCAACTTAAGGTGTATTTGTTATTATTGTATTTATTCATAAAGACACCAAAGGATTAATGTTTGGAAACATAACTGAAACATAATGATTTATGCATTAAAAAACATATGAATCAGAATAAGCTTTATTATATTGTACCGAGATACAGTGAGATTATGTTCGTACAGTCGTACGAAAGATGGGCGGAGTGCACGTTGCTGCTGCTACAGGAGCGTGGCCTCTTATCCTTTATCAGAATATTTTTTAGATATAAAAATGGAGAAGGCCATGAGGATGGATAGTGGTATTATAAAAAAGATCTATTCACATCTTGTCCTATCAGGACACGATTTGAGACATCAAAAATCTCTACCAGTAGCACATTTAAATACACATTACATATGCATTTGATGGCAAGATGGTGAGATCTGTCCATGATGCACTTCCAGATAGGCCATAGTCCTGATAAGATGTTGGTCTGCCGGCAGTTCTACCAAGTTTGCACGGAAGTTCTTGGGGGGGTGGGGTGATAGATTAAGCTTTTTCCTCAGTTACGATAAATATGATAGTTGGCCTGCTTTTGAGGCCAAACATTGAAATAAGGTTCACATATGCCACAATTGTTGATTTTTTTTTCAGACAGACTGTTTACTTTGTCTTGTCATTCTTGAGTCCTGCTGGTACTTTCAATCGAAAATAGCCAGATTTGTGGTTATTCCACTGATTGACAACATGATTGGGCCTCCTTCAAGGTCGTCTCCAATATGCTGGTGAGTACTAGAAGTGGCAGGTGGCCTGCAATGCTCACAAATTAATTCCATCTTATGGTTTAGTTTGTAAATCAGTTGATTTTGAGTACTCGTAGCATGAACCAAACCGACAAGGCAGGCAGCTTGACGAGGGCCAAATTAGCTGTAGCTGTCTTTATATGTTGATAGACCAGGAATCAGCCGATTCCAAAAGGCAGGACATCACTTATCATAAATCCAATTATATATGTCTTTGGTTTCTTCTTGAGACAAAACGGAAAAACATCTCAGCTCCCACATCCATGACATATTCTGCAGCGTGAGTCTCAGTGGGACGTGAGGGCCAGGACGCTGTCACATTGTTGAAAATATTTTGTTGATTCTGTTGAAAGTCCAGCTAACCAGATCCATAATAATCTTTTTCATTCAGATAATGTGGCTCCCGGTTCAGGTCAGGATACAGTTCAAGCTGCTCCTGTTTGTTTTCAAAGCTCTGAATGGACTTGCACCTCTGTACATCTCAGAACTTTTGAAAGTCCATCAGCCCGGCAGAGCTTTACGATCTGCCAGTCAACACCTGCTGGAGGTGCCTCGCTCAAGGTACAAACAATGGGGAGACCGGTCCTTTTCTGTTGCCGGCCCAAAAGCCTGGAACAGCCTCCCCCTTGAGCTGTGTGCCACCTCTGATCTGACTCTGTTCAAAACCAGACTGAAGACCCACTTGTTCAAAAAAGCTTTCAATGTGTAACTTTTATTACTTTTGGTATTTTAGTATGTAGCATTTCTTTTATTTCCATTGCCTTCTTTTATTACTGTTGTTTTTTATTCTATTTTCACTGATTTATTGTTCCAGTTTATTCATCTTTTTATCCTGTTAAGCACCTTGGTCAATGCAAGGCATTGTAGGAAGGTTCTATACAAATAAAGTTTATTATTATATTATTATTATTATAATGTGTAACTGGAGCTCCGAGACACAGAAGGCAAGAAAAAGCAGGAAGAAGGGGAGAACGGAGAGGGAGAGAAAAGATGTACACCTTGTGCAAGAGCGAGTGCAGAATAAAAAACGCATGCAGGACACATGCAAACTTTTCTGAATCGTTTTGTAAAATAGTTTGTCAAAAAGGTATACTTTGTAGGAGGTGGTGAAGAGACGACACAGGAGACAGGCTGCAGAACTTCACTTTTAATCAACTCCTACTAAACTGGCGGGAAGCACCCAACACCGCCTTATATATCCAATACAGCATCCGGTCCTCTGGACCTTTCACAATAAAACATCCTGTAATGCCTTCGGTCCACTGGGTGTGAGTAGAGCCCCCTAGTGGTCCACCACACACGCCCCCCCAGAACACCCAGTAAGGTCCATCACTAGTCCCGCATTTTAGGTTTGATCAAACGACCAGAACGGCTGAACCTGGGCCCTGCAGAACCAGTCTGATGAAGTGGAGGGCTACGAGGAGGGTGTTATGCACCCGTGGGGTTTTAGCAGTTTAAACATCCTTGTTTTTATGTATCTTGGCTGCAAACTGCTGCAGCCTGCTGGTTCAATAAAGAACTAACCTTTTTTTTTATTACTCAGCCTGCTTCACTCAAGCTTGATTGGGCAGAGCTGCTGTTCACCTGCAGGTCCAGCCTATAAAGCTGACATGCTGTGTTTGGTGCAGGGTGGAGCCTTACTGATGTGAGGTTGTGATTGCCAACTGAGTTTGGTGGACACAAGCAAGGGTGCTTGTTGGAGCAACTTGGAGCCTGCTGAAGGTAAACCAAGTTTTGATTAAGGTAGCTGTATTGCTGCCTATTTGTGTTCCAGAGTGTTCTCCACCCACTCTGATCACTGTGTTGAGCTCTCATGCTACTTTGTGTGAGCTAAAGCTCTTGAGGTAAAGCTCTTGAGGTTTGGGGGCTCTTTAAACAGCTCTTGTAGAGCAAGGGTGCTCTTTTAACAGCTCTAGTGCTTACTAGAGTTGTGTGAAGTTAAGAGTAATCTAGTGGAGACTCGTTGTACCAAGACTGGCTTGAGGAACGAGTGGTGGCTTATTGAAGTCTTCTGGATGGTGTGAAACTCAGCTGAGGGTTCACTGGAACTGCTGAGGACACTGTCAGGTAACCTAACAATTCTGAGAGATCTCCACCCTCTCAGATTGTTGTTGTTTGCTCCTGTTGGAGCTGAAATAGGCCCTTAAGGCCTGGCACTGGTTTCAGGACTAGATGCTAAAAGCAAGAGTTGTGAGTATTTAAGCTCTTTGAGAGTTTGTGTGACTCTAGCTTAAATAGTGTGGTTTTGGACTGCTGTACTCTGGTTGACTCTTCTTTTTTGTCAGATGCTGAAGGGAAGCGTCTGAGCAGCTGCCCAGGAGGGGGGACAGCTAAGGTGGAACAGAGTGAGAGACTGTTTTCTCCTCTTTTTCTCCATTTATTTGATACTTTTGACTGTGTGGGTGTCGGTAGTTCAGTTATCGCTTTTCTTTTATTTAGAGGTATTTTTGGCTAGGCAGATCGTCACCTGGGAAGGCACGACGGTCCTGTATAGGATTGGGTCGGCCTGGGAGACGTTTTGTTCATTTCCGCCGCACCCACCTGTCCCACAATCCTTTGAACTTTCTCTTTTTAATTTATTTTTGTTTCTTTAAGGACGCTGAGCAGGAGAAGGCGCTCCAGACGGGTGGGAGAAGCCTGAGAGGACCCTGACCGCCTGGAGACTCTTAGTTTTAGTTAAATAAATATCATTTAAACCTTTTCTTGTGTCCAGTGTCCTTTAAATGTGTTTTGGCCCTCATACGGTCGTAACATATTTATTGGATGGCTTGTCCGGGATATGATATTAATTAACTTAATGAGCTAGGTTAGTGGTTGTCAGTTTTTGCTTAAATCACATTTGGGGGCTTGTCTTATGAGCTAATTTGTCTTTAGTGTTTTAAGCGCTGCTAATCAGTGCGTTTTTGTGGGATTGAGCACCTGTTATGCTCTGTGGTATTTTTAGTAGTCTACTGCTTAAAGAGGTTGGCTCTGTTTTGCATTACTTACTAAAAGCCGCGACTGTTGTCTAAAATATTTTGGGCTGTATTTTAGGCTAGTCATATTCTAGTGGTTTATCCACTTAATTTGGGATCAGCTGTGCTGATTGTGTTGAGCGCTCTCAGGTGCGCAGCTGACGTACCTGATGGTGTTTGGTTGGTTGGACAGTTCTGCTGTTCACATTTTTTGGAGGGCTTGTCAAAAGTGTGAACTTTAAAACTTTTGTCACCTCAAGTTTGAAGGAATTGACTTCAGCAATTGGAAGCTGGCTGAAGCTTCTCATTGGTGCTGATTGTGAGTACTATCAGCTGTGTGTGTTGTTTGCTGCTGTTGCTTGTGACACATTCAAGGGCAGTAGGACATTTGTGTTTAGGTTCACTGTGAGCTGTGTGTTGGACATTTGGTGGTGAACTGTTTGGGTAAGCTGTTTACTGTTTTGCTCACAAACATGGCTTTCAATTTGAAGAGATTTCTTGAACAGCCCACGTTTGATGTTTATATAAACTGCACGAGAGAGCAGATGTTGAGTATAGCAAACCATTTTAAAATCAACACTAGAGAATACGAACGTGATGGTTGGTTTGAGGGTGGACTGCTATCTGAATTAATTAAACTCGGGATTGTTGTGATGCCTGATTATGGGCACTTAAAGGAAAATGAAGCTGCCTTAAGACAAAAAGAGCTTGAAGAACAAATGAGGAAAGAAAAAGAGCTCATTTTACAGCAGCTTGAAACTGCCAAAAGGGAACTACAACTCAAACATAAAACTTTCTTAAAAGAACAGGAACTAAAACGACAAAGACTTTATGCCGCTCTTGAAGAGGAGAAACGTCTTCTGGACCAAGAGTTGCAGAGAGAATTGAGAAAGCAGGAACAAGAACAACAGCTTGAACAACGAAGACGTCAAGCTGCTTTAGAGGAGGAAAAGAAGCGTCTTCGTGAACAAGAAAGACAGGAGTTGCTGAGAGAGTTGGAGCAAGAAAGACAGGAGTTGCTGAGAGAGTTGGAGCAAGAAAGATTGGAGTCACAGAGAGAAATAAAGCTCCATGCTGAACTGAAAAAGCAACGTTCGTGTCCCACTGTGTGTCATCCAAAGGTGACACCAGAGCCTTTCATTCAAGCAGGTGTGCCTCTCTCACATCTACAGGAGATGGCGCCAGAAGAACATCGTCCAAAGGAGGAGAAAAATGAGGATGATGTCGATTTGGGTGACAGTTTCTTCTTGTTTCTTGAAACTAAACATGAAACTGAATCTGACTTAATCCCAGTGAAGTCAGATGGGGATTTGAAAAACGCTGATGAGCTGAAGGAACATCACATTGACCTGAGTGAATGTTTTTTATTCAGTTCTGAAGCAGAAGACCCAGTGAGCTTAACTGAGGACACAGAAGAAACCGTTTCTCCTGTTTCTTTGTATTCTTCTGTAGCTCCTGTAGAAAACAATGAAGTAGATGAAGCAAAACTTCTGTTGTCCAGACAACAGTTGATGGAACTGAAAAATAAAGACGATGACACTGACGTGGGAGACAGTCTTCATCCGCTGTTTGGAACTGAACTATCCCTAGTTCAGTCAGGAGAGGACTTGAAGAGCTCAAAAGAGGTACAGACACACGTGAAATGGTCTCCTGTTTCTTTGTGTCCTGTTCCAGCCTCAACAGGAAACAATGAGCGAGTTTTTAAGGACAATGTGCAATTGATGACTAAAAGTGCAGCAGAAAATGCATTTTTAATGTCTGTGAAATGTGAGGTGCTGCAGCCTTACATTGAGCACATTGTACATGATTCTATGTCTAACTGTCTCTGTGCTTTCAGAGTAACTGAGAGCAGAGCTGTTGCAACTGACACAGGGATGCTGTCCGGTGCAGAAAATGAGGACAGATTCCCCCTGACTGTCATGAAGAATGTCCAGTCTTACACTGACATCATTAGACATGATGTTGGTATTTGTTTGGTGTTTGGTGCTAAACAAAAGCCTTACAGAGTAGACGGAGATAAGCGTCGTCTGTTTGGCTTCCAAACATTCTGAGAAAGCCCAGTGTTTTTGTTTGGAGAGGAGTGCTGTGTCTTTAGGTGACATCTGCACGTTCTCCCCCAACAAAACTCTGGCGGTGGGGATGTTATGCACCCTGGGGGTTTTAGCAGTTTAAACATCCTTGTTTTTATGTATCTTGGCTGCAAACTGCTGCAGCCTGCTGGTTCAATAAAGAACTAACCTTTTTTTTTATTACTCAGCCTGCTTCACTCAAGCTTGATTGGGCAGAGCTGCTGTTCACCTGCAGGTCCAGCCTATAAAGCTGACATGCTGTGTTTGGTGCAGGGTGGAGCCTTACTGATGTGAGGTTGTGATTGCCAACTGAGTTTGGTGGACACAAGCAAGGGTGCTTGTTGGAGCAACTTGGAGCCTGCTGAAGGTAAACCAAGTTTTGATTAAGGTAGCTGTATTGCTGCCTATTTGTGTTCCAGAGTGTTCTCCACCCACTCTGATCACTGTGTTGAGCTCTCATGCTACTTTGTGTGAGCTAAAGCTCTTGAGGTAAAGCTCTTGAGGTTTGGGGGCTCTTTAAACAGCTCTTGTAGAGCAAGGGTGCTCTTTTAACAGCTCTAGTGCTTACTAGAGTTGTGTGAAGTTAAGAGTAATCTAGTGGAGACTCGTTGTACCAAGACTGGCTTGAGGAACGAGTGGTGGCTTATTGAAGTCTTCTGGATGGTGTGAAACTCAGCTGAGGGTTCACTGGAACTGCTGAGGACACTGTCAGGTAACCTAACAATTCTGAGAGATCTCCACCCTCTCAGATTGTTGTTGTTTGCTCCTGTTGGAGCTGAAATAGGCCCTTAAGGCCTGGCACTGGTTTCAGGACTAGATGCTAAAAGCAAGAGTTGTGAGTATTTAAGCTCTTTGAGAGTTTGTGTGACTCTAGCTTAAATAGTGTGGTTTTGGACTGCTGTACTCTGGTTGACTCTTCTTTTTTGTCAGATGCTGAAGGGAAGCGTCTGAGCAGCTGCCCAGGAGGGGGGACAGCTAAGGTGGAACAGAGTGAGAGACTGTTTTCTCCTCTTTTTCTCCATTTATTTGATACTTTTGACTGTGTGGGTGTCGGTAGTTCAGTTATCGCTTTTCTTTTATTTAGAGGTATTTTTGGCTAGGCAGATCGTCACCTGGGAAGGCACGACGGTCCTGTATAGGATTGGGTCGGCCTGGGAGACGTTTTGTTCATTTCCGCCGCACCCACCTGTCCCACAATCCTTTGAACTTTCTCTTTTTAATTTATTTTTGTTTCTTTAAGGACGCTGAGCAGGAGAAGGCGCTCCAGACGGGTGGGAGAAGCCTGAGAGGACCCTGACCGCCTGGAGACTCTTAGTTTTAGTTAAATAAATATCATTTAAACCTTTTCTTGTGTCCAGTGTCCTTTAAATGTGTTTTGGCCCTCATACGGTCGTAACAGAGGGTCTGCAGAAGATTCGGGCTCCAATGGACGTTGAGAGTTTCCGGAAGAAGGGCCGCCGTCCGTTAACAATGTGGATGGAGGTCTGCCCCTGCGAGGAGCTTGGGCCGTAACAACCTGATCATCTGACATAACATGAGCTGGTTTAAGCCTATCAATACAGACAGTCTCAGTACGACCCCCTAAATCCAAAAGGAAATGTTTCGGACCTGGTTGAAGAACTCGAAACGGTCCATCATACAAAGGCTGTAGTGGTGTCCTGTGTGCATTGTGTTTGACAAAAACAAATTTAGAGGACTCCAGACTCTTAGGGACAAATGACTGCGGTAAACAATGGTGTACCGGACCGGGGACACGAAAAGGGGCCTCCTGAGGTGAAAGATGGAGCAACGGTGGAGCGAACTGTGGTGAGGGTACCTCAGGTAAAAACTCACCGGGGACGCGCACAGGCTGACCGAAAACCAGTTCAGCCGGGGAAGAGCTCAGGTCCTCTTTGGTTGCGGTACGCAACCCCAACAAAACCCAGGGAAGACGGTCAATCCAGTTGTCACCGGTCAATGCAGCACGAAGTGCAGCTTTCAATGACCTGTGAAACCGTTCACACAAACCATTAGCTTGGGGGTTGTAAGCGGTGGTCCTGTGAACGTTAGTCCCCAGACCCTTGGCCATGGTAGACCAAAGCTCAGAAACAAACTGCGGGCCCCTGTCCGATGTAATGTCTGAAGGGGGGCCGAAACGTGCAACCCAGGTAGACAAAAAAGCCCGGGCCACCACTGCAGATGTTGTGGACGTCAGAGGAACCACCTCTGGCCACCTGGTGGTCCGGTCTATCATAGTCAGCAGATGAGTAAAACCCTGTGATGGAGGCAGAGGGCCTACTAGGTCTACGTGCACATGATCAAACCGCCGACTTGGGATGGAGAAAGGTTCCAAAGGTGCTTTGGTGTGCCTGTTAACCTTAGCACGCTGGCATGGAACACACGCTGCTGCCCACTCCTTAACTGCTTTACGCAGACCGGGCCAAACAAACTTTGAGCTGACCAGTTTCACAGAGGCTCTAACACCTGGGTGAGAAAGGGAATGTAAGGAGTCAAAAACGCGGCGTCGCCATGAAACTGGAACCAGGGGGCGGGGCCTGCCTGTAGATACGTCACAGAGCAGGAGAGGACCTCCGTCATTCACCTGCCTTTCCTCCAACTCGAGGCCTGTGGGGCCGGACTGGAGCTCGAGTATTTCTGCGTCGCTACGTTGGTCCGCAGCCATAGCAGAAAAATCGATGCCAACGTACACGGGAGAGATCAGCACCCGGGAGAGACAGTCGGCCACCACGTTGGATTTTCCAGCCACATGCTGAATGTCTGTAGTGAATTCAGACACCGCTGCGAGGTGGCGTTGCTGGCGAGCAGACCAGGGGTCAGAAATTTTTGACATAGCAAACACCAGGGGTTTGTGGTCAACGTATGCAGTGAACTGGCGGCCTTCCAGGAAAAACCTGAAATGGCGTGTAGCCAGGTAAAGCGCCAGCAACTCTCTGTCAAAAACACTGTATTTCAGCTCATTGTCCCGCAGCGTACGGCTGAAAAATGCAAGCGGCTGCCAAACCCCGGAAACCTGCTGTTCTAACACAGCCCCCACCGCAACATCAGATGCGTCGGTTGTTAAAGCTATTTGCGCCGCTGGGGATGGATGGGCCAAAAGGGCAGCAGTGGCCAGTGCAGCTTTAGCATCACCAAATGCCTGTAGGCGTTCTGGTGTCCAGTCAACACTGTCGTTGGGCTTTTTCTTTTTCAGCGCTCCATAGAGCGGTCGCAGCAGTTGTGCTGCCCTGGGGAGGAAACGGTTATAGAAGTTAACCATTCCCAAAAACTCTTGTAGCGCTTTAACAGACTGGGGCTGTGGGAAATCTGACACCGCCTGCACTTTGTTTGGTAACGGGACGGCGCCACTTGCGGAAATGCGGTGGCCCAAAAAGTCAATGACTGGCAGCCCAAACTGGCATTTCGCTGTGTTTACAATCAGGCCATGTGCTGCCAGGCGCTGAAAAACCTCACGGAGGTGGGACAAGTGCTGCTCAGCCGAGCTGCTAGCCACCAGGATGTCGTCCAAGTACACAAATACGAAGGGCAGGCCCCTTAGGACTGAATCCATCAACCGCTGAAATGTTTGTGCTGCACCTTTAAGACCAAAAGGCATGCGCAAAAACTCAAAAAGGCCGAAAGGCGTGATAACAGCGGTCTTAGGGACATCCTCCACATGCACAGGAACCTGGTGGTACCCCCGTACTAAATCTACTTTAGAAAAAATGGAGGTCCCAGCCAGGTGCACTGAAAAATCCTGGATGTGGGGGATGGGATAACGATCGTTCTCTGTGATGTTATTAAGGGCCAGTTTACACGGCGCGTATTTTGAGTGTAACCGCTACTTTCTCTTTGCGACTTTGCTTATCGCCTACACGACACCGCTGGCCCCCCTCGATGACACCGATACTTTTCTGACCCTGCTCTCAAGGTGGAAGTTTTTCGCTGACCCCCCGTTGATAATGTAAACATCTCCCGTGGAGCTTTTGTTTGAACACATGCACGCAGCACGCACGCGCAGACAGCCGGCATTTTAACAATGGCGGTGGACTGGACAGTGGACACACGCACCACTTTCTGAACTATAGCTGATGGAATATATTTTGATTCTCATATTTAATTATTCTACACCTTACCTGCATCTGTGTTGGAAGAGAGCCAGCTGCCTGGATCCAGTTGTCGCTGTTAACGAGGCAGTCGGACATTTCACGTGTCACGCTGCACTATAACATACTAAATGTGCTATATATTAACAGTTTAACAATAATAAACAGTATTTATGTTAGCGTGGGAGATATTTACATTTATCTGAGCTAAATGAAGCTATCTGGACTCGTTACGTCATGCCTAACATGCTGCATGTTGAAAATGAAGACACCAGGTTGATTTTTAATTTATTTATTTATTCAACACCACAAACTCATGTCACAAACACTGAGAATTAAATTGAACACTTTTAAAAACACGTTAACCGAACTTTAATGAACTGGACTCTGTTGTTTTCATCCTGCTGGACACTGGACCCACATCCGAACCGCCGGTCTGCTTCGTGGAACAGCTTCGACCTCGCAGGAAAAAAATAAAAATAAAACCTCAGTTGGTTGTTCTGTGATCGAACTAAACACAAGGAAACATTATTAAGAACATGGTTTACCTTGTAGCCCTGCTGTAAATCAGCTGATTCTCACGGACTAAAGTCAGACATGTTGACTCGGTTCCGGACGGTCCAGTCAGTCAGCAACTGGTGCGCAGATGAAGCAGGTCCCACACTTGGTGTCAAATCTGTTGACTCTTGTCCAAATTCCAGCTTTAACTTGTTGTTAACTTGTTGACAACAACTTGTAGTTTAGCTGAACTTTTAGCCAGAGAGGAAAACAGGCTGCCTCGTCTGCTCTGTTTACATCAGGCAGCAGTGGCACGCGTGCGCAGTAGTGAAGGTTCCAAAAATCACAGCGCCATCTACAGGCCCAGCATGGTAACTACAGTAAATTCATGAGTACGGGGTGATGGGGGGGGGAGAGAGTCGTATCCACAGAATTCGCCCATGTCAACGCAAAACTTTCAACCTAATTAACATACCCAAAAGTTGCGTTTCCCCCACACAGTGTCCGTGTAAACAGGGCCTAAGGCGGCGGAAATCCCCACATGGACGCCATTTGCCATCTGCCTTGGGCACCATGTGGAGGGGGGAGGCCCACGGACTGTTTGAGCGTTGCACGATGCCTAAACGCTCCATGTTAGCAAACTCTTCCTGTGCGATTGCTAGCTTAGTAGCATCGAGGCGGCGTGCACGTGCGAACACCGGGGGGCCCGTTGTGGGAATATAATGTTCGACCCCATGTTGTGTGTTTGTGTTTGCAAAATCAGGAACAGTCAGCGAGGGGAATTCAGACAATAAACGCTGAAACACATTACCCGAAGCTAAAAAGTTAGCATGCATTAAAGGCCCAGCTCCTCGCGTCTCACAAGGCAGTGACGAAAAAGACACAGCGTCGATCAAACGCCTGTTAGCTACATCAACAAGGAGCCCGTGAGCACAAAGAAAATCAGCCCCTAAAATAGGGACCGAGCTAGCAGCTACCACAAAGTTCCACTGGAAGTCCCGTTCATGGAAACGCACAGTCACCAACCTTTCGCCAAACGTCTTGATGGGAGAGCCATTCGCCGCGGTTAGCTGCGGCCCGCAGCCTTCAGCCAACCTGTCGGAGCCAGTCGGGGGGACGAGGCTCTTCTGCGAACCCGAGTCCACCAGGAACCGCCTCCCCGACCTCGAGTCCTCGATGAAAAGCAGCCTTTCCTTCTCGCCAACGGCCGCGACTGCTAGCGGCTGCTGGCGGTCTCGTTTCCCTGCGGCTTGAAGCTGCACGGCGGGACGCACCGTCGTGCTTTGGCGCCAAAACGCGCGTGGTAGAAACAAAGAGCGGGACCTGCCCGCCTGCGGCTAGCGACTCCTGCTACCACCGCTGGCTCGTCCGGCGCTGTGTGCGTTGCTTGAAACTCGGGCGCTGCTGGAGATCCAGGGACCGCCGCCTGTACCGCGAAGGTCCTCGCGGTTAGAATGATGCGGTCGGCTTCTTCGGCCAGCGAGCGGTAATCCTTCTCCTGCAGAAACGGGGAGTTGGCCAGGGCGGTTCGCACAGGAGCTGGAAGCTGGCGGAGGACGAGGTG
Source organism: Garcialebias charrua (assembly GCA_038048925.1). Classification (NCBI taxonomy): domain Eukaryota; kingdom Metazoa; phylum Chordata; class Actinopteri; order Cyprinodontiformes; family Rivulidae; genus Garcialebias; species Garcialebias charrua. The sequence continues at coordinate 28,016 of JBBPBX010022005.1, forward strand.
GCGGAAGAGGAACTCGCAGTCGTCTGATCCCCGCAAGGACAACATGCTCTCCACGAGCTCGAGAGCTGTGCCGTCGCTCAAACCGGAGAGGGAAAATAGTTTCTCAGCGCTGTAGTGATACAACCTTGAGTTTTGAAACACTTCTCTGATCGTTCTCAGTAATGAACTTTTTGGGAGTTATTCCTGAAGGGACAATAATACTTTTATTACTTTTAATTTGAATCAAACATCATAAATTAAGTCATCCAGAGACTTCTTTTAATTTGTGTTAATTCAAATGTCATCAATGAATAACTTGTGTTATTTGTATAAGCATTAGTACATTTTAATGTCAGATAAATCAAATACTCTGCTTAATTCAAAATGTTGTATGGAGGATTTCTCCTCTCCTCTCGAACTTGCATGTGAAGATAAAAGGAACACTTTATCTCATTCATTTTAGCTTGAGCTCAGGACAATCTAGACACCCAAAGACTTTTGTTTTTGTCCTATTTAATAATCAAGCTATTATCATTAATAGGTCCCATATGTGATGCTTAATGACGTTGTTTTAATCAAACCAACAGTATTTTGTTAAAGTGTTAAAGCAAAGGAATCAGTTTTATCATAAAATGCTGACATCTGAAACTAACACTTTATCTTTCTGACAAACTAATCTTTTGACCCCCTTTCAACATGTTGATGTCATCCTCACATCAACTTATGATGCCATTCGGCCAATCAGAAAGAACACATTTTCTGGGTCACGTCTCAGTTAAAACCTTCACATCTTACTTCTCTCTCGAGAAGTTGCTGGAAGAAAGTTGACATGAATGGACTTTCTCTTTGAAGCTGAGAACTTGGACCAAGCGTCAACGGTCCAGTTCAACAGCCGAATTAACAGCAAGACTGCTGTTAACTCACCTGAGCTTCTAAGCTCCGACCACAATGAGTGTTCACATCCAAGAACACTTTTACTCTTGAAACATCAACCAGACTGCCGTTACTTCAGTGGGTCAAAGGCGGACGTGAGAAGCTACAATCTAAACAGACTGACCTCTCCGGACTTCAAGGATCGATCCATTCTTGGTAGACCGTCAAAAGGTAACGAGTCGCTGATTGTTTACACACCGGACATACGGTACGTCCAGCTGGAGATCGCACGGGGAACGTGTCATGTTCTGGTTATAAACATTCAAGATAGTTCACCCCTTCTTTTCCACCTTTCCTCCTTCTTATGCTAAAAACTTCCCTTTAAACTTTATATCTGTTGTCAGCAACAAACTAAGTTAAACCTGCCTGCAGAATAAGTAAAAAATGTCATTCTTTTGCTGTTCTGTTGTCCTAAGTTTGAATCTATCTCCAGTTAAGTTATATGAAGTTTAATCAGAGCCAATCCTTATGCGTGTTGATGTAATTTATTGATTATGTTAAATAAATGGTGCAGTCCTGCTGTTCCAACATAAGTTTAACGTTTCCTGTGAATTACATTTCGTCTGGTCACAATTTATTTGTTAAATCCTGAAAAGAGAGAACCCGTTTAATTAAATTGATGATAAGTTTGTGTCAGATAAGATCTGCTCAAATCTTTCATTTAGAATATTGTACCGTCAGTAAAACTGACCAGGGTATAATATCCTTACATATGGTGGCCCGTACGGGGAATTGTTTCTATGAAACCTTGGTTCAAAAGCATGTGGATCTAAAACGGATCAGACAAACTTTCTGTTTTCCATTAGATCCTGACAGTAGGAAGGTAATGACCGCAAGAGGAGTCATTTACCTGAAACTGAATTGGAACCAACGAGAACTGGCCCACCCGTTCCTCGTGGTCCCGAACTTACCACATGCAACCTACATAGGCTCTGACATTTTGGTAAGATTAGGTGTCCGAGTGGACACCGACAACAATGTACTGTGGTCACTAAACGCAGCCACAAAGGATTCTCCTGTGCTGACCACAGAGAACCTTAAAGCGGGACAGACCATCCCTGAGGTCTGCCAGGTTGCCAATAGCCATAACACCGCAGTACCACCGCAGGTTGTGAACAACCTGGTGTCAATTCACATAGTGAAAGGACAGGCTATAAGCCAAAACCAGGCATACTTTCAACCATCTCCTATGTTTTTCAACTTAGGGCTGTCCATGGAGGTTACATGCCATGTGACCCTAGATAACAGGACCACGTCTGTTGCTGTATGCAACACAGGCACAGAAGAGGTACTGATCCCAAAAAACACACAGCTTGGATGGTTGATCTCCATTGATTTTCATGATTTTGAACTAAGCATTCCATTTCTGGGAAGACTCCCAGGAAACTTGATCCCAAGCCAACACACGGGGCAAGTCTTGTTCACAAAACCAACACGGGCCATAGCTCTCTTCTCCCCCAATGATTCCGACCATGACACAGTCAACCGGTTCGGTTTCAACCAAGGAGACAGTCTAGGTCCTCAAACTTACAGTGCCCTACCTGTAGACAGGTTTCACGACACTGAAAGGGACTCAATGGAGCTCCCCAAAGAACAAGAACCCCTCTCAATTGCTTCACAGATTGAACAGGTGGTCGCTCAAGCCGACGCCCTGAAAACTGATGAAGAAAGGGACAAACTTCGCAAAGTTCTTTTAAAGTATGAGAAATCATTCTCAACTGACTCGATGGATTGTGGGTTGACCACGCTCCACACAGTGAGTATCCCAACCCCGCCCGATGCTCCACCTGCATTCGTCAGACAGTACAAAATTCCTCTGGCAGCACATGAACCTATCAGAGAGATCATCGATGACCTGTTAGAAAAAGGTATCATCCGATACTGTAATAGCACTTACTCTGCGCCTTTATGGCCGGTGTTAAAACCAAATGGTAAGTGGAGACTCACTATAGACTACAGAAAGCTAAACAAACAAGTTCCCTTATCCAGGTGGCCTATGACCCAGCTCCAACAGGAACTGCCTAAGGTCACCAATGGTAAGTACTTTTCAACCCTCGACGTTGCCTCTGGTTTTTGGACCATCCCTGTGCGCACCGAGGATCAATACAAACTAGCTTTCACTTTTGGTGGCCGACAATACACCTTTAACAGGTGTCCCTTTGGCTACGCTAACTCTCCTGCAGAGTTCAACATCTTCTTAAACAAAGCATGTCCAGACGCCCACCATCGTGGGACGCTGATTTACGTGGACGATGTCCTTTTGAGGCAGCCAACATTGGAATCACATTTGGCTGAGATCGACCACGTTTTGAATCAACTAACAACTGCTGGTGCTAAGATATCACTGTCAAAATGCCAGTGGTGCAGAACCAAGGTGGACTACGTTGGCCTACTTGTAGGTCCAGACGGAGTGCAACCACAGCTGACTCGCACCCAAGGCCTCGACAATCTCAAAGTCCCCACCAATCTCAAAGAACTACAAAGTTTTCTTGGCGTGTGTAATTACTCGAACCAATTCATTGAGAACTATGCAGACCTCGCAAAACCACTGACTGAACTCCTAAGGAAAGACGTTCCATTTGTCTGGACTGACAGACAACAGCAGGCAATGGACGCTCTTATAAACAGGATCAAGTCAGCCCCATGTTTAGTCTACCCAGACTACAACAAAGAGTTTTACTTGGAAGTGGGCTTCTCGGCCCATTGCATAAGTGCAGGTCTGTACCAACTACACGACAGAGACAAACGTGTGGTAGCCTATGCCAGCAAGACGATGGCAGGCCCCGAGTTGAGATTTTCAGACTGTGAGAAAGCTTTACTGACCACGGTGTGGGCAGTAAAACATTTCTCCAGCTACATTGGTGGACAAAAAATAATTGTCGAAACACAACACCAGCCAGTGACTTTCCTCAACAGTGAACGCATCAGAGATGGTGTGGTGACGAACTCACGTGTAGCCACGTGGCTCATGGCACTCCAAAGTTTTGACCTAGACATCCGCTATGGTCAAAACAAGAAGTCACATTTGGGTACTGACTTGGCAATCTGCCAAAAATGTACGCAAGATGTACCAGCTACCCAACCGCCATCTGAGGACAAGCCCTTAGTTACTGAGGACCCAAATCACCACTTCTTTGATGGCAATATCTGTGAAGGTATGACAACATTGTACGTGGATGGATCTTCATTCCGACCTGACAATATCTGCAAGGCAGGTGTTGGTGGGGTCTTCCTCAAAGACCAAGAACAGGTCACTTTCAGCTACAATTTAGGCCCCCAGACTTCTCAGTACGCTGAGATTGCTGTGATCCTAATAGCTCTCCAGTTGGTAGTAGAACGCTCCGTCAAGACGCTTGTCATCTGCACCGACTCTAACTACGCTCGTTTAAGTTTCACATGCCATCTTGCTCACTGGAAACAGAACGGTTTTCTCACAAGTGACAGAAAAGTGGTCAAACACAAAGAGCTTTTCATAGCATGTGATCACTTGGTGACATCACATGACTTACAGATCTACTGGAAGAAGGTTCCAGGTCATTCAAAAGTCCCAGGTGACGACAAGTACTACAATGACATTGCAGATTCCTTAGCCAAGGCAGGAGCCGACGAAGGTTCTCTATGGTCCTTCGACCCCTCCTGGTTAATTAAAACTCAGTCAACACGACCTACAGTTGAGGTAATGGCGGTCACACGTGCACAAGCTGCAGCCAGACCTGCTGATAACACAGTCTCTGTACGACCCGCACTGACTGACCCAGACATCATCCAACTGCAGAGGTTGGACCCTGCTATCAATTACATGATAATGTACCTGACTGACCCTGACAACAATACTCCGTCCAAGGACGAGCTGGATTCTGATCCAGACCTTAAAGTCCTCTATCATCTGCGCAAACAGCTGAAACTAATCAAGGGCATCCTTACTTTTGCTCATGGACCAACGTCCTCACCAGTGTTCGTGGTTCCCCATGTCCACAGGGGGGTGATGTTAGTTCATGCCCATGATCTCCCGTCCGCAGGACACAAAGGGGATAACGCCACGCTGAAGGCATTGAAACAAATTGCCTATTGGCCTGGTATGAAAAAGGATGTCAAAGATTACATTGAAGGGTGTCTGGTCTGCGGCCAGTTTCAGCCAACCAGACCACTCCACAGAGCACCACTACAAAGCAGAGGCATTGCATTTCCATGGTCTGACATCCAGTTTGACTGGGTTGGACCACTCACTAAGAGTTCTAGAGGAAACAAGTATTTCCTCACGGTAACCTGCGCGTTCACCAAATGGGTAGAATGCCTACCAGCTGCTAACGACACAGCACAAACAACTGCTATTTTGCTAATGAATCATGTATTTTCAAGGTTTGGACTTCCCCTTAGGGTGAACTCAGACCAAGGTACACACTTCACAGGTGAAGTGATGAAAGAAATGTGGAAGACGCTAGGCGTCAAAGCCAATTTCCATGTTGGCTACCACCCACAAGCTTCAGGACAAGTAGAGAGGGCAAACAGAACTGTGGTGAGTATTTTGAAAAAATACGTAGCCGCAAACCACAAGGACTGGGACGTGAAACTCCCTCTGGTCCTCATGGCCATTAGGGCCACTCCACACACATCAACTGGCATCTCTCCCTTCGAGATGATGACCGGTCGACAAATGACTCTCCCTCTACACCTGTTGTACCAACCAGGCGACGCCGCCATGGCAACAGCCTACACCACACAACAATACATGAAAGACTTGAATGTACACCTCAGAAACACTTTTGCTTTCGCCCAGAAAAACCTGGAAAAATCGGCTGATGGACGTAAGGCGTACTATGACCAGAAGGCCTCTCACGATGAACTCCAAGTGGGAGACAGGGTCTGGTACTATACGTTCGCTCCCACAACCGGGAAAGGAGAGTCCGGGACCGGAACTCTCGCCCGCAAACTAATGCCCAGGTGGACTGGACCTCATTTGATAACAGACAAAGTGTCATCAATTGTCTACGGAATCAAAATAAGCAAAGGCCGCAAAGAGCCGATTGTTAAATGGGTACATCGAAATCAGATCAAACCTTACAAGGCATCCAATGACTCCACAAACGACAAAGATCTCGCAAACTCACCGACTTCATGGGAAAATAAGGTCGTCCAAACACAAGATAGTAAATAAACTAAATCGTTTTAACGATATCGGTTGCAAAAAGAAACAGCTCCATCTAGAACTTAGAAACGCTAAGTCTAATACCCACAACAAAAACTAACCTTAACAACCGTTTAAATCTGTAGGATTTAATTGACATCGGTTATAAAGCTAAGACATGTTTTTCTTGTGTGTGACACGTTGGAATCTGACGACAGAGTGAGTTTGATGTAGTGAAACGGTTGTTTTCTAGTTGCTTAATTGCTACTTTTGTTGTTATTGAAGTTTGGTATTGTTTTCTGGACACTCTCAGCTAGAAGAGGTTTTTATCAATGTTAGTTAAAGACTTAAATGGATTTAACTATGCCAACATGCAGTTTCATTTTGTTAAACCTCAGTCATTGAAGAATCAATGTAGTTTAAAGCTACTTTAGGTACCATAAACTACACTGGTCTCGTAATTTTTAATTAGGACCGATTCGATCGTTTCCATTCTAGATTACCTATTCATTTTTGATGAGTCTCGCCATAGACTTCAAAATTTATAGGGAATACCAAATCTTGCGTCGTTCGTCTAAAAGGACAACAGACATTTAGACCACACTATATTTTCTTTTCTATTTTAGTTTAACTTTAAGCTAAGTTATGAATGGAGGAATAGTTTGGAAGAAGAGGCCTTCGTTACAGAAGCCCTCCTGAATCTTCTATAGTCATAGATCCCTATATTTAACTTTTGATAAATGATCCACCCCTTAATTGGTAATTGTAGCTGATCTAAACCATGATAGCTTACAAACCAGGTGCATATAGGTAAGGCTTAAAGGACAACACCCACCGTGACAGTAACAATTCACCATATTGGAGAATTACTGTAGTATTTTATGAATTTTATTTTCATTTTTGCATTTGGGCCAGGCGAGGGTTAAAAAAAAAAAAAAAAAACAACCCACTCCCGAATGAATCCGGAAACCTGGCCGAAAAGTCCCGAAGGGTCATGCCTTTCGTTACATTGATCTCCACCCAGAAAGCAAGGCAGAAGGTAGGAGTGAGTTTCCATGGAGGTTTATGAGAGTGAGAGTAAAACTGCATATTTCCTGGTGCATTTTTGTGTACAACTGGACCAGTGGTCTGCTTTTATTTATTATTTATTTTATAGACCTTTTTAATAAGATATAACACCGCTGCGACTGTTGCTGGCTGCTCTCCTCTGGGGAGAGCCAGGGAGAAGCCGCACGGCTCGCTCCTCTCTGGGCAGCAGAGAGGAGCGAGCCGTGCGGCTTCTCCCTGGCTCCCCGTTCCGCTGCGGGTCAGCTTTGAAGTTCGTGCTGGGGCTCGGTTCTGTCCAGCCTTGTTGCTGGAGCACGGGGAAGCACAGAGAGCACGGGGAAGCCCGCGCGCGATGGTACATCCAGACCGACAGAGCTCCGCGCTGCGGCTGCCTTTCTACTCCCGACCTGTCTGGTCAGGGGAGAGAATAAAAAGGCGATGCGGAAATGAATGAATTTGTCGCGATCAAGCGAATTAAACTAGTATGTCTACGTGGATGCTGCTCAGAATATGACAGACATCAGTGAGCAACCGCTTCTCTTTTTTTTTTCCTCTCTCTGAGCAGCGGTCATGGAAGTTGATGAAGGCTTATTAAAACTCCGCCTGTAACTCCAAGGCGGAATCTTTAGTGATGTGAATGCCCATATTTGGAGAGGGGCAGATCTTCCCGGAGCTTCTGCTAAAATCTGCTATAAATCATGAAATAACACATTTTGCATTATTTCTCTACAATATAAATAAACGCTCCTGTATTATTTTTAAATAAACTAATAAATATTAATGGCGATGCAATTTGAAAACATGGTGGGTCATGGACTTTAATGTAAAATCCCAATCATAAACCCACCTAAAACCAGATAAATGCATGACACATAGAACCAGAGTGGCACGGACTGGAAACCAACCAGCCTTCCACCTTCGATGTGGGGACCTGCTGCTCCAACGTTGGTCTTCAACCTTCATTCAAGGATCGCCTCCTCTGCTTCAATCGAGGGATCCCCTCTACATGCTGATTGAAACAATTGTTGCTGATGAAATCAACAACTAATCGATATGGAATTACCGCTGTGGAATTACCGCTGTGGATTATAAGACTTTGTTTTCCAAAGGATTAAAAGCTTTCCGCTAAGGGATTACCTACGAACAGTATGGAATTTCCAAAAACTTTATGGGATTATAATTTTTGATTTTTTTCCACTTGCTGGATTACATCAAGATCAGAGACATTCGGTGGTATCCTTTCGTGTTGGACCTCATCCCCGTGCACAGGCGATGAGTTCCAAAAGGGGGGACTGTAGTGATACAACCTTGAGTTTTGAAACACTTCTCTGATCGTTCTCAGTAATGAACTTTTTGGGAGTTATTCCTGAAGGGACAATAATACTTTTATTACTTTTAATTTGAATCAAACATCATAAATTAAGTCATCCAGAGACTTCTTTTAATTTGTGTTAATTCAAATGTCATCAATGAATAACTTGTGTTATTTGTATAAGCATTAGTACATTTTAATGTCAGATAAATCAAATACTCTGCTTAATTCAAAATGTTGTATGGAGGATTTCTCCTCTCCTCTCGAACTTGCATGTGAAGATAAAAGGAACACTTTATCTCATTCATTTTAGCTTGAGCTCAGGACAATCTAGACACCCAAAGACTTTTGTTTTTGTCCTATTTAATAATCAAGCTATTATCATTAATAGGTCCCATATGTGATGCTTAATGACGTTGTTTTAATCAAACCAACAGTATTTTGTTAAAGTGTTAAAGCAAAGGAATCAGTTTTATCATAAAATGCTGACATCTGAAACTAACACTTTATCTTTCTGACAAACTAATCTTTTGACCCCCTTTCAACATGTTGATGTCATCCTCACATCAACTTATGATGCCATTCGGCCAATCAGAAAGAACACATTTTCTGGGTCACGTCTCAGTTAAAACCTTCACATCTTACTTCTCTCTCGAGAAGTTGCTGGAAGAAAGTTGACATGAATGGACTTTCTCTTTGAAGCTGAGAACTTGGACCAAGCGTCAACGGTCCAGTTCAACAGCCGAATTAACAGCAAGACTGCTGTTAACTCACCTGAGCTTCTAAGCTCCGACCACAATGAGTGTTCACATCCAAGAACACTTTTACTCTTGAAACATCAACCAGACTGCCGTTACTTCAGTGGGTCAAAGGCGGACGTGAGAAGCTACAATCTAAACAGACTGACCTCTCCGGACTTCAAGGATCGATCCATTCTTGGTAGACCGTCAAAAGGTAACGAGTCGCTGATTGTTTACACACCGGACATACGGTACGTCCAGCTGGAGATCGCACGGGGAACGTGTCATGTTCTGGTTATAAACATTCAAGATAGTTCACCCCTTCTTTTCCACCTTTCCTCCTTCTTATGCTAAAAACTTCCCTTTAAACTTTATATCTGTTGTCAGCAACAAACTAAGTTAAACCTGCCTGCAGAATAAGTAAAAAATGTCATTCTTTTGCTGTTCTGTTGTCCTAAGTTTGAATCTATCTCCAGTTAAGTTATATGAAGTTTAATCAGAGCCAATCCTTATGCGTGTTGATGTAATTTATTGATTATGTTAAATAAATGGTGCAGTCCTGCTGTTCCAACATAAGTTTAACGTTTCCTGTGAATTACATTTCGTCTGGTCACAATTTATTGGTTAAATCCTGAAAAGAGAGAACCCGTTTAATTAAATTGATGATAAGTTTGTGTCAGATAAGATCTGCTCAAATCTTTCATTTAGAATATTGTACCGTCAGTAAAACTGACCAGGGTATAATATCCTTACAGCGCGCTCCGCCTCTGAAAGTGAGTAGCGCCGCAGAAGAAGCTTCTTGAGGGCTTCGTACTTTCCTTGTGCAGGAGGGTTTTGTAGCAGGCTCATTACCCGCTGGGTTGTCAGCGGATCCAGCGAAGCAACCACATGGTGGTATTTGGTGTCGTCAACAGAAATCCCGCGAAGAGCAAACTGTGATTCGATGTGGGCGAACCACGACTGAGGCGCGTGCAGCCAGAAGTCCGGGATTTTAACGGCCACCGAAAAAGCGAGCGGGGCCGCCTGTGTAGGTTCCACAGCCGTGGACAGCAGTAGAGAGCTGGCTGAAGCGTCAGATGTCGACATATTCAGTTCACGAGGGTCACCAGTGTAGGAGGTGGTGAAGAGACGACACAGGAGACAGGCTGCAGAACTTCACTTTTAATCAACTCCTACTAAACTGGCGGGAAGCACCCAACACCGCCTTATATATCCAATACAGCATCCGGTCCTCTGGACCTTTCACAATAAAACATCCTGTAATGCCTTCGGTCCACTGGGTGTGAGTAGAGCCCCCTAGTGGTCCACCACAACTTCACATTTAAGACAAGTGTATCCTGACACAGGCTTCCTGAGAAGCCTGTGTCCATCATATAAGACTCAACACATGTGCTGTTTACTTTTGGAAAGCCCATTGGTGTCCCCAGTGGCGGTCCTAGCCTATTTGGCGCC
>JBBPBX010022006.1:24088-41837 GCA_038048925.1 Garcialebias charrua
CTGTCTGTCTGTCTGTCTGTCTGTCTGTCTGTCTGTCTGTCTGTCTGTCTGTCTGTCTGTCTGTCTATTTAGCTGTCTGTCTGTCTGTCTATCTATTTAGCTGTCTGTCTGTCTGTCTGTCTATCTATCTATTTAGCTGTCTGTCTGTCTGTCTGTCTATCTATCTATTTAGCTGTCTGTCTTGTCTGTCTGTCTTTTCACATTTTATTTATTTTTATTGTCAGAAACGGGCTTCCCAACTATATGAACCAATGAATGTATAAATGCATATGAAAATATAGACTTTAATTGGAGGTCTTAGTATTTACTGATCATGTAGGCTAAGAGACTTTGGTCCTTTTTGTAGGTGCAAAATATGTGACAACTCAAAATCACTAGCAATCGTATAGCTTTCCCTAACATTTAAAATATTAACTTTTTTGCAGTCAAACAATAAGCTGTATTCATCAATAACCTTTGGCTTTAGTTTTCATTTACAATTCATGATTTTCTCTACAGTTTAGTTCCCACTTATTTTTTTCTTTTTCATTATTCCTGTGGATGTGTTTGGAGCTCGGGACAGGTCAGATCTCACACACACACAGAGGAGATCTGTTGATCTGATGGCTTCCAGCTGCCCTATTCTCTACTCTCTCATGAGTCCAATGCATCCCAGATGTCTTCTGTTGATTGGCCGGGCAAACTCACAGCTGCCTCGCAGCACAGGAGGAGAAAGTGGGAAAAAAAGAGAAGAATGAGAGAACTGAAGATGCCAACCAAACGTGGAGTGTTTTGACTTAGCTCAGATAAAATTAAAGACAGAACATAATTCAGCAGATGAATTGAGATGGTTGCAATCTACAGTGAAATATCAATTATATTATACAGGTAGTCCCCAACTTACAAACGAGTTCCGTTCCTACGCCCGTTGTTCCAATCCTACGCCCGTTCGTAACATGAAAATCGCCGTAAGTCAAAAATAAGTCCAATTGGCACCTCATACATGCACCTCATACACCCAAAGGGCACCTCATACATCCAAGCAACTCATACGTATAGTACTGTACTGGGAGCTGGTCATTTCTTCCTCCGTTTGTTAGTATGTTAGCTAATGCACCTCCGAGCTCTGCAGCTTGCTTCACGAGGTCCACAGCATTTACAGCAACGTCTTTTAGCATGTTAGCTTGTTGCTAGCATGTTAGCTCGTTGCTCAGTTGTCCTCCGCTCCTCCTGTATTTCCACGCACGGTCCAGAGGTCTGCCTGCTCTGTAAGTTTCCACTGAGCACGTCAGTGGAAACCCCCTCCTGTAAGTTTCAAGTTCCCCTAAGTTTCGTTTCCAGCTCCCCCTTTCCCCTAAGTTTCCTTTCCAGCTCGCCCTTCCCTCCTGTAAGTTAAGTTTCATTTCGGTACCGTATTTTCTGCTGTAAAGTCGCATAAACTGCGTAACTCAAAGCATTGCTTTTCAACGGGAGCGCGTTCGTAAAGTTGAATCGCCGTAAGTCGAGACCGACGTAAGTCGAGGACTACCTCTGTATTTACATTACTGTTTCATGTTTTCAGAAAACAATTTACAGTGGATAATAATAATAATAATAATAATGTCTATTCCTGTCATCTGCATATGTTCCCATACACAGACGAAATTCGTCTCTGCATTTAACCCAACCACCTACCAGGTGGTGCAATGAGCAGCCCGAAAGCACCCGGGGAGCTGGAGAAATAGGTGTGCACTCATAGACACCCCAAGCTGGGTAGTGGCCGGGGCGCGAACCCGCGACCTTCGGATCCGTAGTCAAAAGCCCTGCCACTAGACCATCTTGGCTTGGATGATGCATGATAAACAGGAGCATCAAGGTACAAACTAACAGACAAACACAAGCCCATGTGTTTTTCTTCTTTACATTAGGTTTTCTACATTTATTTATCACTTATTCAATGCTTTTGGGTTAACTTTTCTCTTTGTCTAAACAGAAAGTGAAACTGTAAGTGTTTTGGTGTTTGCAGTGCTTCATTGTGCAGCCACAGCAACCCAAGAGACATGAGACCACCTGCATCCAGAGTCCCCTCATTTGACCCTGATTGCTTCCCCTGAATGTCACATAAAACTACGCACACACGCACACACAGGGATGATTTTATCCAGCCTCTGTCTTGAGCCCTTTTGTCTGGAACAATATATTACAGTGCTGAACACACCTTTAAATGTGTCTTTTGGGGATGATTCATAATGCCCAATTCTTTAAATGTTTTGACACAATGTTATTTTATTTACGATTGCAGTCCTAAAAAGGTGTCTGCCTGAGAGTTATTTTCCAGCAGAGAACGTATTCATGCTGACGTGTAGGTGTTAATTCATGAGCATCTAGGAGAATAAAGAGTTTGGTGTAAAACGGAATGAATATGGCTGTAAAGCATCTGTGTTTGCTTTTTTTATTAAGTTGTGCAACAATAAATAATTATGCTTAGAAGATCAGTCAGGAGATAATAAAACTTATTCTGGGGTGCATGAAGAATAAAATTAAACAACTAGCATTCCTGGAAAAAATGCCCATCCCCCCACTTTCATGTACAGTACTGTAGTACCTCGATTATTTCGCTGGTTATGTTCCAGACACCACCGCGATAGATGAAAATCCACAAAGTAGGGACGTTATATTTACTGTATTTTAGTATATATGTATATCAAGGCTTTATAAACTCTTCCCACACTTTTTTAGTGTTCTAAACTCTTAAACCTATGTAATTCTAACAACATATGTATATGTACTGTAAAGTACTGCACAATTTTATATAGGTACTCACCAGCTGCTGCAGGCTCAGTTCTAGTTCGGCTGAAGCCCACTGCCCCATCCAGGTTGATGTGCACGTGCTGCCACTCCAGGAAGGACACTCCATGTGTGAGGCTGCCCAGGATGTAGTCTATCACCTCTGCCCAGGTCCGGACAAGCACTGCAGCGACCAGAACCAGGCCAAACACTGCCGTCGTGTGCATGTTGTGTTTGCTCCCTCCATTGCTGCCATTTTGGCAGAAAGCAGCAGCTGGAAGCACTGTTAGCTTCTGGGTAGTGTAGTTCTTTTGATTGGCATTGCAGTGCAGGCTTATTGAAAGAAAACTACAAAGTGCCGTCACCTGTCAAGTATTTTTTTGTTTTGTTTTTTGTCCTATTGGTTGGTTCCTGCTTCCGCCCACTCCCGTTAACTTTTTATCCCATACTGTCCCAATCACATGAGTAATATTAAAGTTGACAATTGTGTGTTGTTTTCAATCACGGTGAAAAAAACGCAAAAGAGCGAGTCTGCAAAAGTCAAACCGTAAAGTAGCGAGGGACTACTGTATACATCCAAACACATATCATGCAGATCTGCTAGTGCTCAAATTAGGTGTTAGGATTGGATCTCAGCTACCGGTACACCAACATTTAACTCAGTATCTGTAAAATTAAAAGTTGGAGCTTTTTTTTTTTGTGTTTGCTAAGAATGATTAATTGTGGTAATCATCATGAATAGGGTGAACTCCAAAGGCTAACTATTTGTAGATGCACAACTAATGATTACTTTCTGTGAATTTAATTAAAAAATATATGAACTGGTTCATGACAAACAGTAACATTGTTGCCCACTTTTCATGGCAAGAAGCTTCCCCTTCCATTTACATTTTCAATATAATCTAAGAGCTCGAGTGTTTGATAGAACTGAAATTAGATGAGCTGTAACCATACGAACCCTATTAATACTTGGACTCACTTCTGGGAAAGCAAGCTACAAGAAGAACTCTCACTTACTACAATTTACTCTACAGCTTTTAAGTTTTCCTCGGAGGATTTCTGATCACCACCGTTTAAGAACAACACATACTTCCCTCACTGAATCATGTGTTTGGCTCCAGCCAAAATGACTGTATTCACGTGAGTTTTGACCATGCTAGTCCTCCTTCCCTGCACGGGATCTTTTGTGGTTTTGTGGTTTTTAGCAGAAGAAATTTTTGGAGTCCCTCTCAAACCAGATGTCCTGTCTTTTCCTTTTTCCCATATCAACTTTGGGCCCAGCTATGGCAACACATGAGAGCTGCTAATGACATGCGGATAGACGTGGAAGAAGGAGGAATGCATTTTCTCTGCCATTATTTATATGTAAAACAGATCTGTTTATGGCCACATCCTTCTAGTATTTTGATAACTTTCTGGCCTTGAATGGCAGTTTCAGGAAACCTGAGGAATTGAAGTGAGTCTGCTTTATTTAGGTAATAACAGAAGATGGCATTCAATCTACTGTTTTTTCTTTTTACATTAAAAGTTTTGGACATGAAAATGACCCCAAGATGTAATTTGCTGACCTGGGACTCTGCTTTAATACTTTAAACTCCCCCACACTGTGCTACACACAACGGAAAGTTGTAACACTAGAGAACTTTAGCCAAAAACAAATTTGCAAGGCTAAGAAGAAGTCAGTGTTAAAGAAAGGTTATGCATTTGATGTATCATTTTTTGCAATGTAAGAAATATGAAAGATGATGATGATACTCACGACTAATGATGTGTAACTTTAAACTTGTTTCCAAACCCTGGAGCATTAGACTGAGGGAGAGGTGCTGGTTTACTCCCATAAACACATGTCAAACTGCATGTAGACAACTTCAAAAGGGACTCACAATGTTCTTTGCTGATTTACAGGACAAAAAAATAAAATTAAAAAAGACAATTACAGGGGTTGAAATGAAGAGGACCAGAAGTTGTAAATTTCTTCATTCACACGTAAGGGATGATTTCACTTGATCTCACAAAACCACCCAGCTGGTCATGGATTCTTTACACCCCACCAGTTCTTGTAATTTCTGAAACATTCACTTTCTTTAAGGAGCTCCACATCAAAATCCTATTTTCATAAATTACGAGAAAAAACATCTCAAGCTATACAGTGGTACAGAGTCCCTCTATAATTTGCAGTTCGACAGCCGCGGACTCACTCTTTTGCAGGTTTTCAGTGTAAGATTGTACACGACACACAACTGTCAACTTTAAAATTACTCACTTGATTGTGATGGTATGGGATAAAAAGTTAACGGGAGCAGAAAAAATTACTTCACAGTTGCCACCATTTTGTAGTTTTCATTCAATAAGCCTCCACTGTAACACAAATTAAAAGAACTAAATGGCCCAAAAGCAAACAGTGCTTTACACAACTGCTTTCTGCCTAAATTCAAAGAACGGCTATGGAAGGATCAAACACTAGCGGAGAAACCGATGTGGTTAAAATAGTTTTGCAACACAGTCAGAAGTCTATCTATTCACAGAACTGAAAGTCACAAATAATCCTGAAGCTGAACTCATCCTTCAAGTTGCATCTTCACTGGTGAGTACCCATATAAAATTGTGTAGTACTGTACGTACAGTACTAAATACAGTAGTATGTTGTTAAATTATGTAGGTTAAGAGTTTAGAACATTATTTAGAACATTGCAAGAGTGTGGGAAGGGTTCATAAAGCCTTAAAATATATATGAATACTAAAATAAATATAGTGTTCCTACTTCGTTGTTTTTCACCTATTGCGGTGGTGTCTGGAAAATAACACCGGCGATAATCGAGGGACACCTGTATTGCTTTTGAGCTGGTGTGTGTTTACATAAACAATAATTAAATTAAAGGTTCATATAAAGTCAAAGTACTTTTAACTCGTGGCTCATTTTACAATGTCAGATTATTCAACCAAATACAGTAATTCCTACCAAATCTCAGATCTATGATGATCATCATACAAAACTTGAGCTCAAAATTATGCAAACATGCAGTGACACGTCTTTCTGATTTACCTTACTTGCAACAAGATCTATGTACATGATGTCACAAAATTTTCAACAATAATTTAACTTTATGTCAATATCATCGTACCAGTGAAAGGAGACACTTTGTGTGCGCAGTGGAACGAAGAAGTGGTGCACCACTTCTCACAATGCATCCAGATTACTCAGTCAGATGGTGTCAAAAGGCAAGCTGTGCAATGTTGTGTGTGAATGCATTAAAATGAGCATGCACATGAATGGCATTGATTTTTCTAGGATCTCTGAACTTAACGAGGCATTTTTATCTGAGGAACTTGAACTTAAAATGAGAACAGTGATAATGTTCTATTTGGAAATGAACCACTGCTATAATCTAGGAAACTTTCAATGCAGTTAGGCACTTCATACAGAAAAGTGTCTGAATCGTTACCCTTGAGAACAGGTTATCTGCTGCATATTTAGATGGGGAACTTTTATGAATGAAATGTATGACTTATTCCCTCACAAATTACCCATATATTGTTTAACCTATTATTAAAATTATGATAAGTAAAAGTGAGCTTTGCTGAACTATGATGAAATGGAATGTTACCGGTAATTTAGTTTTGATCTCTGTGAACTGAACTTTTTGTGCTCTTGCACAATACTGAAGCCATGAGTGCAGCTACAGCAGCTCTGGTTGTGGCAGGTGGGTGTGTGTATGAAAAAAAGGTTTATGTGCATACTTTGGCTGCTGCCTTGGTTCAATCTGAGGTGCTACATCCAGTTGCTTTTCTTTGAACTTCTATGAAATATATGTTGGCTGCAGAATCCAAGAATGTGGAATACAGCAGCTTCAACATTTATGAAGCCAACACAACCATCGGTGCACACACACTTTTTACAGTCAGTGTGGCACCCATAAACTGTTGCTGCGTGAAGGAAACCCCAATGTGTCACAGCCACAATCATACTGTAATTACAAAACAGAAAAACCAAATCTGCCATTCTGATCAAAGCCACATTATGCATCAGCTGCAGTTAGGAAGAGTTATGGAGCGGCTCGTGGTTCTAAAGTACAGAACATGATGCTGACATGTTCTGGTAGCTAAATGTTCACTGATCCTTGCCTCATTTACATACATATATACCAAATAACAAAACTACTTTGTATTTTTGCAAAGGTCAGGAGACATACAAGCATCATTGCAAGAAATCACAAAATAGTTTTCATTCTGACCTTTGTGGTGGTTGTATGATTACAAAGTTTGATTACGATATATAAATGATGTAATTCACTACAGCTAATAAAAATTCTTACAGTTTGTATGATAAATAACCTAAATGTTGTTTGGTAGAACAAAATGCTTGTATTATTGGATGTACATCTACAGCTAGATTTATAAACAGAGTTATAGAACCTGATTCAAGATGGCCAGTATAGTTAATCAACCTTAGAAAACCATATATATAAAAAAAGAAGCTATAATGCATTTTTTAAATTAATTGTTATTTTTATTTTTTAGATATTGTAACTTTTATGGACATAATTTCTCGGTGCAGCCAGGGGGCCTCATGATTCCATCCCTGTTTTTTTGCAGATGATGTGGTCCTGTCATCGTGCCGTGATCTTCTGCTCTCACTGGAGCGTTTCGCAGCCGAACGTGAAGCGGCTGGTATGAGAATCAGCACCTCCAAATCTGAAGCCATGGTCCTCAGTTGGAAAATGTTGGATTACTCTCTTCAGGGTGAGGTTCTGCCTCAAGTGGAGGAGTTCAAGTATCTTGGGGTTTTATTCACGAGTGAGAGAAGAATGGAGCATGAAAATGGACTGGTGCAGCATCTGTAGTATTGTGGACTCTGTACCAGTCCATTGTGGTGAGGAGGTAGCTGAGCTGTAAGGCAATGTGCTCTGTTTACCGGTCAGTCTATGTTCCTACCCTCATCTATGGTCATGAATGCTGGGTAGTGACCAAAAGAAGGAGATCATGGATACAGGCGGTTTAAATGAGTCTCCTCTTCAGGGTAGCTGGACTCTCTCTTAGAGATAGGGTGAGAAGTTCAGTTATCCAGGAAAGACTTGGAGTAGAACTGCTGCTCCTCCATGTCGAGAGGAACCAGTTGAGGTGGTTTGAGCATCTTGTAAGTATGCATGTCCGACAGGGAGGAGACCTTGGGGAAGACCCAGGACACACTGGAGAGATTACAGTATGTCTCTTGGTTGGCCTGGGAATGCCTTGGTGTCGTCTCAGAAGAGCTGGAAGAGGTGGCTGTGGAAAGAGATGTCTGGGCCTCCCTGGTCAAGCTGCTGCCCCGCGACCCGACTTCAGAACAAGCGGAAGATAATCAAAATCAAAGTCAACTTTATTGTCAGAACTGCAATATGTACAGGACATACACAGGATTGAAATTGCGTTTCTCTCAGTCCCTCGGTGCAACAGTAACCATTTAAACACTAAAACACTGAATCATTTAATTTTCATTCATTCATTCAACCTTTATTTAGTCAGGTAAATCTTTTGAACCTCATGGGCTCATTTACGAAAGCGACCTGCTAAAACTAAAGAACAATGAACAGCAATGGTAGAATTTCCTTAAACAATAAACAATCAAACAATAAACAATAGAAAACAAAAGAGAGAGAAAAAAAATATATATATATATATATATATATATATATATATATATATATATATATATATATACATACATATATATATATATATATATACACATATATATACATTTAATAAACATAAGCATAAAATAGTAAAAGTGTAACACTGTCCTGAGTTTTTGCATAGTAGTATAAAAGTATGAAAATTTACACCAACACTAAAACACTAAACATTTAATGAACATAAGCATAAAATGAAATAATAAAAGTGTAATACTGTCCTGAGTTTTTGCATAGTAGTATAAAAAGTATAAAAAGTGTATCTATAAAATAAACTGAAGGTTCTGGCATTGACATTTGCAAAGAGTGGCAAAGCAGCATATGAGTTAATGTACACAGTATATGTATGAGGTAGTTAATGTTGGTATAGAGGCAAAGTGGCATATGCAGTAAGGCACATACGGCACAATAATGGATGGATATTGAGCACGTTATAATGGGTCTTCTCAAAACAGATGGGAATGACTGCTTGTTTGATATAAGGCATCAAGTAAGCAGAGATTTTACCTGAACAGGATCAGCAGGCACAGATCATTCTGTGCACAATGTCCAACAACCAAAACTAAATAAAACAAAGTTGAAATAAACAGCTTTCCACCCACCACCTTGTAAGAATAATCAAGCTAAATATGGAGACCAAACGAAGGTCTTGACTTTTTGTTCATCACTAAAACGTTCAAGTCTCTGATGGCTTATTCTTTATTGCAAGAGAGCAAACGTTAATGACAAAGAAGCTGGGTTCGAAGGTGGAGATTATAGAATAAAGTTCAGTGATGCAAAGATTCCTGAGATCACATGTAGCTGTAATCAGCAGTTGCATGTGTGAAAGGGCTCTTTGTCTGCAGCCCAGGTTCTTGGGTTCAACATATCAAATGGATTGGAGCCGGCTTTGAAAATCTTCCTGTAGGAACTGGCCATCCGCACAAAAACAAACACACAGTAGTGACTGCAGCTGTCGACTTTAAAGATGGTGTCCGTTTGTGTTTTTTGCCTGCATTGATATGTCTCTGCATACCGGACCATTGGACAGTTGACTCTTTTTGCTCTGATTTCCTGTGAGCGAGGGCCTTTATCCATCAAATGTTGATTAACGGCTGTGGGAGTCTTTTTTGTTTTTGAGAAATAAGACAACACTCATTGGTTAGATGATTATATTTTTTTCTCTGAGCTCAACACACTTGTCCAGTGTGTCCACCATGTCACAAGTCATTTGTAACTGCTGGCATTTCTATGTCGACGTTTTGCCGTATGGAAAAATGCAAGACTATTTTGCCTGTGTTTCTGATTACTTTAAGAAAGCTCCTGTTTCTCAATGGCAAGAGATTTAGTATTGTCCTCAGTTTTTGTATCTCTCTGTACGTTTGTCACAGCAAATGTTTCCCTGCTGATGCTGTAGTGTCACACAGGTTCATTATTTGTCTATTCAGACATCTTAAACATCCATCCTTTCATTATCTTTACCAGCTTCTTCCTCTTTGGGATACAGGGGTCGCTGGTGCCCAGCAGTGATTGTGTGGGAGCACAGACATGTCATAAGTCCATCACAGGAACACAGAGACAAACAACCATACACACTCACACCTTGGGACAATTTAGTTACCATTTAGCCTAACCTGCATGTTTTTGGCCTGTGGGAGGAAACTAAAGTACACTGAGAAAACCCATGCATGCAAACTCCACCCAGAAAGGTCCCCGGCTGAGATCTGATCTGACATCCGTCTCGCTGAGAGGTGACAGCTCTGCCAACCACGCCACCACATCTTAAACAGAGTTTTTAATTTGTGGACAGATGGTTTGAAACCTTTTAGCATTCTTAGTGCATATTTTATTCCAGTTGGCAGATGTATCACGTTTTATACAACACTAATTTATATTTTCTGGAAAACAAAGTCGTTGGGTTTAAAATTAAAGGTAGGAGAAGACTAGAAAATACATAAATACTTGATTATTTTTCCCTGCTCTGTAGTATACTAGCTGTTTTATCTTGCATTGATTTTCTATAGTTTCCATTAGCAATGCAGGGCTGTAAATTTAACAGTCACTTTTAAAATGGACATACAGTATTCTTGTAGACTCAGTGGAGGATACAGAATGCATAGTGAACACATCAGGCTGCAAAGTTTTCTTTGTTCATAAATAAAACTACACCATTAAGATTTTTCAATAGTTATTCCATACCAGAAACAACTAATATATTTATCGCCTGCTGCCATGAAAGATAGATGACAGTGAAAGTACATCTGCAGGTGTTTGTTTGTTAGGCTGTTAGCAAAAAATCTTATGAATTGCTGGATATATTTTAATGAAATTCTTGAAGAGTAAACATTAGGCATCCATCTATAATTGATTACCTTTTGATTCCAATCCAAGTCAAAATGGCCACCGCAGCTACTAACCTTAGCAAACACATAATAAATAACTATAACTCATCAGTTTTACAGATGATGAGCTATGATTTGAGGTGCTTATAGCTCAAAGGCCACTCCAACACAAAGTTTACTCCCAGACTGATATATATTTTTTTACTTTGACATGCAAGCTGGTGGGTGAGATTAATTATTAAAAAAAATGCTACTTTCATTTACTCAATACAATATCTCATTAAAAACTATCTGTTCCCTTATCAGTCAGTCCACTCAGTGCAACATATGACTATGGGAATTGTGCCGCTGCGCGGTTCACCTGAAGTAATGCAATCACGCCTTTTAAGGCAGGTGGGCGTCAGCAAGGAGGCCCCGCCCTCTTTGAATAAAAGGGGCTGACGCCCCACGTTCATCCTCTTTTGCCTTTCACCTCGCTTCACACCTGAACTTCGCAGGACTCTCTGTGACTGGATCGCTCGACTGGAGGTGAGCTCGCTCCCTGCCCTGAGCGTTACAGAGAAATTTCCTGTGAGCACTTGGGTTAGCGCAGCGGCGGCCGCCACTAGAGGGCGCTAGGGGCGCCGCCCCTCTGGAACCTGCAGCTCTTCACCATTTGAAGATTTAATTTTTTTTTTTTATGAAAATGAAATAATAAAATAAAAATATTTCGAAATGTATGCATATATGTTTTTAGTTGTGTAGGATAAATAATTTATGAGTAATGATGTTTGTTTCAAAAAACGTTTTCTGATTGTGACGTACTTCCGGTTCCCCCGCTGGGCGCCGCTAACCACACGCTAACGGCTTTTCCATTGAATCTAATTATAAACTAGTGCTAAGCGCATGCGCAGTTTATGTCCCATCTGTCCAAAACTATTGGACTGTACAGGTCGCATTTTCCGTCGCCCGGAGGCTTGGACTCGTCTCGTGATCGCTGCGGTTCGTGTGTTTCCGGTTAGCCGAGGAGGAGGGGGGAGCGGGGGACCATCTCTGTACACAGTCAGAGCTGACACACGCAACTAGCGACGTTGAACAGCAGTAATTATTAATGGTGCCTTTCTACACAGGTAAGCAAGTAATATTAAGTGAGTTTAATGAATCGCTACATGAGCAAAGTTTGAGCTGATCTCTCTGTGTGCGTGACGTGGTGTGTTGTGTTGCGGTCAGTCAACAGTAGCTAGCTACTAGCTGTGCTTATCTGTGGTGTATTGTACAACATTATAAAAGTTGCTAGTTATTATAAACCCGAATGTCTGAAGACGACTCCTGTCTGTCCATCTTCAGCTCATGTCATGAACTGTTTTACTCCTCATTGTCTGTGTTAAAGGTTCAGTATGTAACGTTTTTTATAAACATGTTTCTTCACTCTGCCACATCTCCTGACAGTAGCTATTGACAAATGCTTAAACTGCTAAGCTTCAGCAAAAAGAGGAAAATATTGATGAGTAGCAAAACACTAAAAAAAGCATTTTTTTGCTGAAAGTATCAAAATGCTAGTTAAAAGCAGTGGTGGAGGAGAAAGTACTCAAACACTGTACTTAAAGCTTCAGTATGTAGCTTTTTTATGGACATATTTCTTCACTCTGTCACTACCTCCTGACAGACTGATGTTAGCCAGGTAATCTCTGAAAAAAAATAAAAAAAAATATTGTCCCCTTGCTTCTCCAGGTGGTAAATAAGCATTTCTAAAAAGAAAAGGTGACCCGCCATTTTCCAGCCAATAAAAACAGAGTTTGTAACCAGCCAATAAAAACAGAGCTTGAATTTGAAATTCAACAGACCACAAGGGGGCAGAGCCACATATGGCTCTGAGGGGGAGGGATCAGAATGCTTTGCCTGTTGAAAATATTTCTAAGTGCTGCAGTTCTACAGAAACTGCATACTGAACCTTTAAGTAAAAGTACAAATAAACAGACAAAAATGTACTCTAGTGTAAGTAGAAGTACCACATTAATGTTTTTACTTAAGTAAAAGTAAATAAGTATTTGCTTTTAAAAATACTTAAAGTATTAAAGTAAAAGTACTTGCTGAATGTATTACCTAACGCAATGGCCTACAGTATCATTAAGTGTGCGTACTGTATGTATATTTTCTGTAATACTTTAAAAGTGTTGTTCCAGTTTAAAGAACAATGCTGCAGATAGTGCATGTTTTTATTGTGTGACACCGTTCACACTTGGGCTTGTGATTCTGTGTGCGTCAGAATTTCAGGGATGACCTGCAGGTTAAATGTCATTAAATAAAATAAGAAAGAGGAATGATTATACCTCTGAATTTTTTTATTTAACACAAAATAAAACCAGTAAAAACATTGAAGTAAAAGTTGTCTGATGAAAAAAGGAGCATTAGACCTAACAAAGGAATAGACATTGATCACTTCAACTCCAGTTTGTCATCAACTCTGATTAAAATACTGTCTAGTCAACCTTGTAATGGGTCAATAGTGAACAATATTTTAACTTCCTGACACCATTTGCAAAACTTGGACCCAAGTGTTGAGTCATTTGGAAACATCTCTTGTCTCCTAACGTCCCATGAACTGACACATTTTAATATTGCAGCAAGAATTTATTGTTCAAGTTCAGAATAATTTTTTTGTCCAGTCTGTCTCTTTTGGGAGAGAGAATCTGTCCTGCTGTACTGAATAGTCTTTCAATAATCTTTCAATATTTTTTTTAATAAGGCCATGGGTGGTGCATATCTTCTGGCTGATTCTCCACGGTGGAATCCATTGTGGGTGAGAACTGGTCCCAGGACCAAGATGGAAACGAGGACTGGAAACACAACAAAAAACAAGGTAAGTGTCTCTCAAAGTACTGTACTCACAAACTGGCTAGAAGCATAAATACCATGAGTAGGCATCAATGCTCCAGCGAAGAGTACTTGACTGCAGCCTTAAGTATAGGTGGAGCTCATCAGGTGGATCACAGTAAAATAGATCATTTTTCTTCCCCATAAATCAGTTATTTAAAATCTAATCTGGAATCATTCCTCCTTGTTAGACTTCAGTTGACCTGTTTAAGTTGGGCCCAAATTTGTTATTATCTTTTGATTTATTTTTCATTGAAATTTAATTCTTTGTTAGTTTATTTTTGGAACTATTAAATTGAATTATTTGGTGGATTTTTGAACACCTTTGTCCTTATTTAAGTCTGGACCCTCACAATTCTATTTACAGTATGAACTTGTATTACTAAAATAATTATAACAGAATATGATAGAAGTTGTCCAAAAATTGAAAAGTGGAAGCAGAACACTCCCATTCTCTTTTCACACTGATGCCTCAAACAAGGTGAAGATGAACCATGTTTTATTAATAATAGTGTTATACAAATGGATACACCTGATATATACAAATAAAAACATGAACAAACTTACTTTACAGTATACAAACATAATTATGCATACTTCTACACATGCTTTAAAAAAATGTATGGCGCCCCCCCATAAAAAAAAAATCACCACCCGCCACTGGGTTAGCAGAGGCTAACCCAGTGTCGTCGGCTTAACGTTCGAGGTTTTTTCTTCTGCTCTTTTCGCAGCTCAGCTACGAGACGCTAACTGTGCCACACGCTTCCTGCGTAGCTAACGTGCTAGCAGGCTATCCACCGAGAGCAGCTGGATGTGAGAACTTTTTCGCCATGGTTAGCGGGCGGCTAACTGGCTACAACTCGACGTGTCTTCTCAGCCATGGCTCTGGAGAAGAGCAAGAGGAAGTCGAACACCAACAAGAACAGCAGGCCAGCGAGCCCCGGCTCCCAAGCCTGCCCCAGCGGATGTGGTTATTCCTTCTCAGCGGTGGACACCCACGAGGCCTGTCCTGTCTGCTTAGGGATGCTACACACGAAAACTGCTTTGGACTCCCCCGAATCCTGCCCTCTTTGCAACCAGCTACGTGAGGCAGAGAGACGGAGGCACATGGACTTTGTGGTCAAAGCCATGGGCGGCTCCACTACGGCGCGGGAACCGCTCCTCAACGAAGCGCTCACTCCCACTACGGAGCTTAAGGCTGTTGAATTGGAGGACAGCGGTCAAGCCGACTGGGGAGGAAACATGGTGGCCCCCCTCGGGGACTCCACCGCTGAGTTCGACACAAGGGACTTGTTACAAGCAGATGAGCTCTCGCTAACAGCCTCGGGCGAGCTAACTGATGACGAAGCCGAAAACGAGGATGAAGGAGAAGACGAGGACTTCTCCCAGAACCTCGCGGCAGGTCAACCAGAGACTGATGTGTCTGTCCCCGCTTTGTTCAAGCTGTGTCGCAGAGCAACGGACGCGCTATGGATTAATTGGCCAGAACCCCCACCTCGACAACAGGTAACAAGGTTGGCAGGGAACTTCTGGTTTGCCAAGCAGCAGTTGGCCACGAGGCACAGGATGCCTATTTTTCCCAACTTCCAGACGGAGCCGACTCGCACCTGGGCTGAACCCAGGGCTCCAATGACTTTGCCTCTCTCCCAGTTCCTGGATGTTGCCGGAATGGAGGCGGTGGGCATGGCCAACATCCCCCAGATGGAAGACACGTAGGCGGCACATTTAGTCCCTAGGACTTCGGGCTCCAGACCAACTCTACCTAGCAAGGCCTGCCGCGTGTCAGCCTCCCAGCTTAAAAAGTGTTACAGAGCACAAGGCCTCGCGGTCCGCGCCATGAACGCTTCAGCTATGATGCAAGCCTACTTGGCGGAAAAACTTCGGGAGCTCCAGCAGACCTCCAACAAAAAGAAGGCGGCCGACATTCTGGAGGAAGCCCGCAAGGCAACAGACTTTGTTCTTCGCCTTATGGGGACAGCTGCCATCGCTCAGGGGAGGAGTATGGCCGAGATTGTCATCGCTCAATGCCATTTGTGGCTAACGTGGATGGACCTACCAGAGGGCCAGCGGAACCCATTCCTCCATCATCCCATCGAGCCCACGGGGCTTTTTAGCGGTGCTCTTGAAAGGATTCAGAGCAGGCTGGAACAGAGGAGGAAACAGGAAGAGGCCTTGCATGAAGGGATGCCCAATAAGCTTTTCGTGCAACCCAGAGACGCTAGTGGACACAGGGGCGCAGCCTCGACACCACTCGGCCACACGCCGTCCCCCACAGAAATGGCCGGCACTCGACGGAGAGCAGCGGCCAAAGCCCGCCACAGAGCCGTCCTAGGCTGGCAAGGCCTGGGAAAGCCACAGATTTGTCCCACGTCAAGCAGGTCCACCGAGGTCTTCCTCAGCAAACAGGGACCGAAAGCAGAAGTCGGCCTGATGCAGGACCGCCTCGCTACTTTTCAGGTGCTCCCACCCACGTGGACAAAGGGGAGACCAAACTTTTAAAACCAGACTTTGTGTGTAAAAAGCCACATTTTTCTGGTGTAAATCATGTGTGCACAAAAAATTACTCAAATGTGTGTGTAAAAAAGACAAATTGTTCTTTAAGCACAGCAAAAAAGTCTCAGAAAACACATAGTGACCTGTGTCGACTCAAAAAAACAAAAACAACACAGCATCTTTTTTATGCAAAGCGTGTCAATAAAGGGGGGCAGCACTCACACATGGCCACCTCAACCCTAATGAGACACGAACTGTCAGGGCAGACAATGAGCCCCTGCTGGAGGCCAGAGGTTTGTTTACAACAGACAGACACTCTGGCTGCCGCAGAGGGATAGGAAAATTCGCTGAAGGGCGAACGGGAGGGGGCCACTATCCTCCCTTCCTCCCCCTTGACACACAAACATCACAGAATACACATGCCCTCCAGACTGAGCGCACACGCTGGCTCCTGGAATGCATGCAAACCAGGCACGTGGGTCACGTCCACTGTCACCCTGGGTCTCCAGCTGCAGTTCTGGAAGCGTCCACCTCCCTTCACGGAGGTGCTGTTGTCTTCCATCAGCCCAGACCGTGCTCATGTCCTAAGAGACGAGATCTCTACCATGATGTAGAAAGGGGTGATCAGAGTGGTCCTTGCTCACGATGTAAAAAAGGGTCATTATAGCAAGTACTTCCTGGTCCCAAAACGGAAACAGGGCTTGAGACCTATCCTGGACCTCCGGGGTCTGAACAAAAGAATAAAAATGTACAAATTCAGGATGTTAACACTCAGACAAGTTCTCTACTCGGTTCGCCCGAGAGACTATTTTTGCATGGTGGATTTGAAGGATGCCTTCTTCCACGTGAGCATCCTGCCCTGCCACAGAAAATACCTCCGCTTTGTCTTGGAGGGCACCGCGTTCGAGTTTATGACAGTGCCTTTTGGCTTGAAAACCGTCCCACGGTCATTCACAAAATGCCTGGACGCGGCTTTGACCCCTGTGAGGGGTCAAGGGGTCAAAGTTCTCAATTATCTTGACAATCTGTTAATTTTTTGGACACAACAGTGTCCAAGCGAAGCTGCACGCAGAGAGGGTGATGTCTCACCTGGAAGCTCTGGGTTTTGTTATAAACCTGAGAAGAGCAATCTGACCCCATCCCAGATTACCGTATTTCTGGGAGTACAGCTCAACTCCATACTGTACAGGGCAAAGCTCTCGGAGGCATGGGTTTCATCCCTCCACCTCTGCCAAGCACGTTTTCAGCTAGGTCAAACGGTGTCTCTCAAGCTGTGCCAGCGCCTCCTGGGCCTGTTGGTGGCAGCTATAGTCTGTGTGCCTCTAGCCTTATTAAAAATGCACCCTCTACAGATATGATCAACAAACAATTGCAACTTGCCCCCTTCGGCAAACAAGGGGGATACTGATTGGCCCAGAGTGCATGAAGGCTCGTTACGCTGGGGAGGGTGTTGTCCCGAGTCCTGGCCACAACAGACGCTTCAAAAACTGGGTGGGGAGGTCTCTGCAGAAACCAACATACCCAAGTGGTCTGGAACCAGCAGGAGGCCAAGCTTCACATAAATTTTCTGGAACTCAGAGCAGTGTTTTTATCTCTGAAACACTTTTACAGGAAGGGGCTGGTTGCACAACATGTCCTGATAAAATCAGACAACAGGACCACAGTCTC
>JBBPBX010022007.1:0-24991 GCA_038048925.1 Garcialebias charrua
TATATATGTATATATATATATATGTATATATATATATATATGTGTGTATATATGTGTGTATATATGTGTGTATATATGTGTGTGTATATATATATATATTTATGTGTGTGTATATATATATATATATATGTGTGTGTATATATATATATATATATATATGTATATGTATATGTATATATATGTATGTCCAAAACATGTACCTGCCCCCTACATGGGGCAGCCCAAACCCAGTAGGTAGACCCATTCATTCTGGGGTGGAGAGGAGCCGACATCCAAGATTCAGCCCAACCCGCGCCCTGCTGGCAGGACAGGACACCCAAGCCCAAGCAGCCCCTAGGGAAAGCCCAATGCCAGCCCCACCCACCGCGAGCTCTCAGGCCCCAAACCCTCCCATAGTCCAGGACAACACCCGACAGCCTGCCATCCTACTAGACCCCACCCCTAGAATGGTCGCCAGGGAACCAGGGGGTGAAAAAAAAAAAAAAAAAAAACCTAGACCCCAACACACAATCACACCCCGTCCCCAAATGTGCTGTTGATGTGTGTTGTTGTAAAGTGCACTTAAAAAAGGGAAAGAGAAGGAGCAAAGGTTGACATAATGCCAGTTTCCCCTCCACCCCATCTCTAACCCAGGCCCTTACTGACTAAATGCATAATTGTGAGTGAGCACAGGCACAGGAGGCGCGAGAGTGGTGTCATCTCGCCACCCATAACAATAGTGCTCACCCCAAATTCCTATATGTGAATTTTATGAGGATGTTAATGAGTGAATGTCTAACGTGTATAATAAAATTGAGTCCCAGGTGGTACTGCACAACAGAGATGTAAAAACGTTGCAGCACACCCGAGTCTCAAAATCCCTGCATGTATTAATTTGAAATGAAGAGGGCGGAGGTGTGCGGTGAGGCCTGTATTAGACATGAATGGGAGAGCATTCCTATTTCTAAACTTGAGAAACTGGTCTCCTCTGTCCCCAGACGTCTGTTGAGTGTTGTAAGAAGAAGTGGGGATGCCACACAGTGGTATAAATGGACTTGTCCCAACTTTTTTGGGATTTGTTGACGCCATGACATTTGGAAACAACATATTTTCCCCTAAAATGATACAGGTAACCCCCTAGTTACGTACGAGTTAGGGAGATAAGAACGGTTCGCAGCTCGATTCTGCCGTAGCTAGGGGGTGAAATTGGCGTCCAGTTCGTCGGTCCTTATTCCATTCGTAGGTCGTGGAAATACCGCTAACGGAGCGCGCGTACACATTTAAGCATGTACAGTAGTGTACTGTAATGTTAAACATTGCTATTCACATTTACAGAATAAATAAAAATATATTTCTTACTTTGAGATGGTCAAAGCCGACATCTTAGGTTGCCATGCGTTGATTGTTGTCGGGCCGAGCAGCGCGGCAGCCGGCGAGTGAGCTAGCTTCTGCTAGCCAGGCCATGAGCTGGTGTTGGAGCGGCGGCGCGATCGGCGATCAATCTGCAGCTGCTGCTCCAGCCTGAGACGTCCACAGAGCTCACAGAGACGATTCCAGCTAGTAATTAATCCATATGAAGCCATCCTGGTCACCAGTCTTCAAAGGCCGGCTCCCGGCAGCTAACCTAAAATGGCGTCCGGTGTTCTACATTAATTTGTGACCGGAGACCCCCGTGACTGAACCTAAAATGGCGTCCGGTGTTCTACATTAATTTGTGACCGTGTAAACTGAAGACCTACTTCCTGCTGCCCAAGATTGCTCAAAAATGATCAGAAATGATCTTTTTTATCATAATTATTATTTATAAAGCCTTTAAAACAACCACAGCTGCAACAAAGTGATGTACACATGAAATTAAGAACATTTAAACACAAAAAAAAATTTTTTTTTTTTTTAATACAGTAATTTCATATTTTTATTAAATATGATACGTTCGTAGGTCCCGTTGTTCGTAGGTCGATGGAGTCGTAAGTAGGGGGTTTGCTGTACATTCTGTATCATTGATGTTTTTCTTAATTCATATCTTAGATGTTATTGCTGTTCTTGTTCTACATTTTATTGTTGGATGTAACTGGGACCCCGTGTACATAATCTCGTTTCATCACATGTACCACATGTGGTGCAAATGACAATAAAGACTCTCTGACTCTGATTCTCTCAGTTTAAACTTTTGATCTGTGATTTGTGTTCTATTCTGAATAAAATATTAGATGTTGGCACCTCCACATCATTGCATTGTTTTTATTCACAATTTGTTTAGTTTCCTACGTTTTTTGGAATCCGGTGTGTAGTTTAAAATCATGCATGGCACGGAAGGTTCCCCTGCTTAAATCAGCACACGTCCAGGCTTGTCAAGTTTGTCCATGACCATTTGGATGATCCAGAGGAGTCATGGGAGAAACTTATGTGGTCAGATGAGACTAAAATAGAACTTTTTGGTCTTAATTCCACTTGTTGTGTTTGGAGGACGAATAATGATGAGTACCATCCCAAAAACATCATCCCTACTGTGACGCATGGGGGTGGAAGCATCATGCTTTGAGGGTGTTTTTCTGCACATGGGACAGGACGACTGCACTGTATTAAGGAGAGGATGACCGGGGCCATGCATTGTGATATTTTGGGGAACAACCTCCTTCCCTCAGTTAGATCATTGAAGATGGGTCATGGCTGGGTCTTCCAACATGACAATGACCAGAAGCACACAGCCAGGAGAACCACGGAGTGGCTCCAGAAGAAGCAGATCAAGGTTCTGGAGTGGTCTAGCCAGTCTCCAGACCTAAACCCTATAGAAAATCTTTGGAGGGAGTTCAAACTCCGTGTTTCTCAGTGACAGCCCATTTGATGATCTAGAGAAGATGTGTGTGGAGGAATGAGCCAAACTCCTGCTGCTGCAGTGTGTGTGCACACCTGGTGGAAACTACAGCAACACTTTGACCTCTGTAACTGCAAACAAAGGTTACTGTGCCAAATATTAACATTAATTTTCACAAGTGTTCAAATACTTATTTGCAGCAGTAACACACAAATAAATTATTTTAAAAATCATACATTGTGATTTCCAGATTTTTTTTTTAGATGTCTCTCACAGTGGACATGCACCTAAGATGAAAATTTCAGACCCCTCCATGATTTCTAAGTGGGAAAACTTGCAAAGTTGCAGGGTGTTCAAATACTTAATTTCCTCACTGTATTACATTACATTTATAATATATCTTACATGAATACAGGTAGTCCCCGACTTACGATGGAGTTCCGTTCCTACGTGGCGTCGTTACTCGAATTTCGAAGTAACTCGAAACATACGTCCAAACTGCACCTTATACGTACAGTACTGTATTTTACTAAGCACTTAGCCTATCCTAGCCTAAGGGGCGGCCGTGGCACAGTGGTAATGGCAGTCGACCCCCGATCAGAAGGTTGGAGGTTCGAATCCCGCATCCGCCCACCATGTGCTGTTGTGTCCCTGGGCAAGACACTTAACCCTGAGTTGCTCCCGGTAGGTCTGGATGGCGCCTTGCAAGGCAGGCTACCACTACCGGTGTATGAATGTCTGAATGAATGGGTGGATGGCTGGTATTGTAAAGCGCTTTGGGGCTCCTCACAGGGGGCTAGAAAGCGCT
Source organism: Garcialebias charrua (assembly GCA_038048925.1). NCBI lineage: Eukaryota > Metazoa > Chordata > Actinopteri > Cyprinodontiformes > Rivulidae > Garcialebias > Garcialebias charrua. The sequence goes on from JBBPBX010022007.1 coordinate 3,603, forward strand.
ATATAAATAAGCTCCATTTACCATTTACCATCCTAACTCAGTACCCTACATAATTATCAAAAAACACATATATTTCAGAGCCATAATCAAGGAATAAAAGAGTTAATTTCCTACTTTGGAATGTTGGTGAAGCCATTTCCTCACGGTAAAAAAATTATTTGAGAAACCCTCCCAAGAATATCTAAAAAAGCTAAGTCTTTGTATATATGTTAGCTTGGTGGGGAAATAGTTTGCTGGAACTCCTCTGACTGATGAAGCCCTTCGGACTCCACCAAGGGCACCATAATATGCAATATGAGAACTGCAACTCGAGCCCGTGACGTATTGTTGTCATGACTCAATCATTTGGTAGACACGCCTCCCAGACACTTTGCACCCTCGGATGTTTCACCCCCCACCCCCCGCAAGTGTCGGATGGTCAAATATCTCTAATTTTAGTGTACTGTGTTACATTATAGTTTCACTTATTCAGAAGAGCGCACCGCTGCCCCCCCCCCCCACCCCCCGCAAGTGTCGGATGTGTTTTTGAACAGAAGCATTTTAAAATGTCTCGAAACTACAGTTAACTTCATATTAATATTGTAGTGCATATACTGTGTGTCCCGTGGGTCGTACAGTATCAGAAATCAAGAATAAATGGTTTGATCTGAAAATGGCTTCAAACAAACGTCTCGCCGCAGCACGGACAGGAGGTGGTCAATAGTCTGCGAGATGGATGGACAATACTGTAAATGCCATGCTGCAAGACGCGTGCCAACATGTTTTGCAGCACAAATGATCATGCGCGCTCCTCCTGGTCATCGCGCAACCACGTTCTGCAGGTTATATTTCGAATCAGATATAATAATCTATTGCTCCGATGGTGTTTGGCACAGCAGTCCAGCAATAGCATGAAAATCAGTCTTAATTCGTACTTGTTCTGCGGCGGTGTATGGGAATTTTATGTACCTGGGTGTTAATATGAGGAGCGGCTTTGATGACCAAGGGGAGCGCACGACTCACTGAAGCCTGCGCGACACACCAAATTAAACTTAAAATTATAATTATAATTCAAACAGAATAACCTATTGTCAAGAATAATTATGGTGCGTGATTTTTTTAAACCCAAAATATTTTCTAAATAACGAAATATGAAGTTATTCGTGGAGAAGATCCGTCTGGATGACAGCAGACTGACGCTCCTAAATTATACGACAGGTCCGGACCACTCGTAAATTTTGTTCGTATCTGAAGAAAATCGTAGGATACGAAAACATTGTTGGATGCCGCAAATGATCCTAAAACACTCGTATGCACAGTTTAAGAACAAATCTGTGCGTACGAACGGTTCGTGCATGAGGGCCATTGATCCTTGCGGACTCCTTTACAAGAGAGACCTGTCTACAAACTAAAAAATGATGAAAACAGCAACAGTAGATTTTCCTTGAACAATCAACAACAGACAAACATAAGAGAGAAATACAGATTTTTTTAAACAAGTTAAAACAAAGATATCAAAGTAGCAAAACAGACAGATTGTAAGGTAGATGTAGAAAATCAAAAACAGGAACATGTCTGCATTGGTTCCTGTCAGGATTCCAACAGATTTTTAAAGCCATTAAGAGAGGTCAAGGCCGAGAGCTTCAGATCTTTTTGTAAGATATTCCATGAAGCAGGAGCAGAGTAGGAGAAGGCCCTTTTTCCAAGTTCAGTCCTCACTGACGGAACACTGCAGGTAATCATGTCCTGAGAGCGCACGCTGTAGCTGCACTCACGCAAAGACATGTAGGAGGAGATGTATGAGGGCAGCAGACCAAGAAGTGATTTAAAGATGAAAATGTACCAGTGGAAGAGTCTGCGTGAGGTTAATGATGTCCAGTTAACCAGTGAATACAGGGTGCAGTGGTGGGTACGATAATCACAACCAGTTATGAATCTTAGTGCACCATGATAGACAACATCCAACATCTGCAGGGTGCTTGTAGGAGCATTCATGTAGAGAATGTCACCGTAATCAATGGAGGGAAGGAAAGTCACAGATACAAGGCGTTTCCTAACATTCAGTGATAGACATGATCTGTTTCTGAAAAAGAAACCCAGTTTAACTTTCAGTTTCTTTACTAGGTTTTCCACGTGGAGTTTAAAAGAGAGATGCAAATCGACCAGGATACCCAAATAAAGCAATAAAGCAGATAAATGAAAATGAGGTTGACAATTTTCATTCATCATGCGATTAATTGATTTATTGTTTATTGCGACAGGTCTAGTATTGACCTATTGAGTTTGACCTCTCTAAGGGATTTTAAACAATTGCTAAGTCCACTGCTAAAATCCGTGCAGACATGTTCCTGTTTTTAGTAGTTTACACTGTTTTATAATGTAGCACATTTTCAATTTTGTTTTATATCACTTATTTACTTTCATTTTATATGCTTTTATAAAATGTTTTATTGTTGTCTGTACCTCATCTGTGTTTTTGTTTAAAATAGGTCTAAATGAGTCCTCGTGACTCACTGAGACTACCCTGTAGAAATAACAGTTGAATGAATATTCATCAAAGTTCATGCTCAATAAACCAGGCAGAAACCCAACAACGTTCAGTCAGGTCAATATTGAATGAATATTGTTCAACTTGTTGATCACCATTCTGTTAAAGACCGTGTAAAGTGAATTTCAACATTTTCTTCAATAAACATTATAAATGTCATAATTGTAATCTTGTAAATGAGTAAAAAGTCTCAAAATTGTAGCTCAATTAATTTTGGAGTTATAGATCAAACTGTGTATAAAGATATTTCTGTTTCAGGATTTTTTAGGCGTGGTTTAAATGTTACCGTGTTTCGTCACACGGTAACAAGCCCCACCCCCTGCAGCTCCAGCCGTATAAATGCGTTCTTCGGTGGAGCCGTTCACTCGCTACCGACCGTCTCCCTCCAGTACTCTCACTCCTTTTACGCATGGAGGACTGCAGCCGCTCCATTGTGACATTGAGACGCAGGAGGGAGTCAAACAAACCCAGGCGTGCTGCTGGAGCGACCTGCACCTGCACCTCCGCGCCCCCCCGCGTGTGTGTGTGTGTGTGAGCGATCCGCGTGGAGCTGAAATCCTGCCATGCGCGCCGTGAAACGCTGTGACTCCGCTGACACAGATGAGATAACTTATCAACGTGATTACTCTTTATTTTAATCACCAACACAGACCCCGCATGCGAAGTGACCGGGTCGGACCGGGTGCAGCGAGTCCGCTGTTCATCTTCTAAAATAGCGCTTATTATTAAACACATAACAGCAGAGTTATGTGTCCTCAACTTTAAAAACAAAACCAGAGTTGTTAGTGCACTAAAAACAGCGTAACTCTTGGAAAAATGAGCTGCTGTTACAGCCAGAGCTGCCAGAACTCAGATAAAAACAGAGCAGGTTTACTGCTGCTCCCGTCTGCCTCTCCACACACAGTCAGCTCAGGGGGCAGGACACTGGTGCAGTACTGCGCTGAAACCACGCCCACGCACTGACACGCCCCCAGAGTTTCAGACCAAGGCAAAATCATGTTTTTTCATGATTTTTGAGACTTAATTTTATAAGGTAAACAATGTTTTTAATCAGTCAGATTTATATGGGTGATTAATAACACATATTTATGCCGTGTGACAAACTCAAAACACAAATTTAATTTTACTTTACACGGTCTTTAAATCATTTTCTCATTCATCTGTTTGTTTATTTGTTACTCAACCTCTGCATGTTCAAATCTAAACATTGTTTTTACCTCTCATACAGTAGCAATTGGCACCAAGAAGAAGTGCCCCCACCCCCCACGTTCTGCCTGTGGCCATCTTTTGTCTTATTACTGTTTAATGTAGAAAACAAGCTGATCTTTAACGACCATATGGACCTGACTCCTGAACACAACATGCACAAAGAACGAGCACCTTTTTACTTACAGCTCAGATGAAGAGTGGTGTCCACCCCTCCCTGAGAGGACTTACTTGATGGAAGGCTGTGAGGACAACGCCTCCGCTCCAAGCACCCCATACAGCCACCAGTCAACTGCAACCCTCACTCCATCTCCTCATGAAGACACCAGAGCCCCCCATGACCTCCCCCAGCAGCAGTCTCGGTACGTGAACAGAACCTGTTCTTCCAGGTTCCATGTTTCCAGACATGTCAGATCAAATGTTCTGCTGTCAAAGTGTCTTTTCAGCCATTTATTAAAATTTTGTGGCAATTTTCTTTTATAATTCACCCCATCTCTGAAAGGTGTGAGATGTTGAAACTTCAAGCAAGTAATGAATGAATGTAAATCTACAAGTGATGAACTTTAGAAGTCATCTGGATTTAAAGGAATAGTCCATTCATTTTCAACTTGCGTTCTGTCAAATATCAATAGAAGCACATCAGCTTAACATGAGCCGAATAGCAGAGTGAGGTAAATGGACTGTACTTACATGTTGCCTTTATTTGTCCTGATATTTTGGACACCCAGATAATAAACCATTGCAATAGTCCAGTCTAAGGGTGACAAATGCATGAACTAGTTTTTTGGCATCATTTTTAGATAAGATGTTTCTAATCTTAGTGATATTACACAGGTGGAGGAAAGTGTTTCTGGTAACATTTTTAATGCGGGGGTTCAAAGACATGTCCTGATTAAAAAACAAAAAACAAAAAAAACCCCAATGTTTTCAACTTTAGAACTGAAGGCCAATTTAATGCCATCTAGGGAAAGTGACATAAATTAATTCCTAAGATGCTCAGGTGCAAAAATAATAACCTCAGTCTTGTCTGTATTCAAAAGGAGAAAATTAAGGGTCATCCAGGTTTTTATGTATTCAAGACACGCTTGTAGTCTAAGCAGGGGCGCAACTACATATTTTTGAGGTGGATGCGAAAACATCAACGGCGCCCCCCGCTCCTTTTTACCTGCCGCCTCATACAGCTTTCCTCCCTTAGTTATGCACTTAGAAAATACAGTAGCAATACTACAGATTTTTTTAAATGTTACATATTATATCAGGTGATCATTTCAATCTTAAACAAATAAGAAGTTTAATAAAGTAAAAATATATAACAGTAGTGGTAATCAGTGCTCAACATTTTATGTAGCGAAAATATGAAATCTTAACAGCCTGGAGTCCATGTCAGAGTTTTAACATTTATGACATTTAAACTGTTACTTTCCATGAAAGAAGACAATGAAAGATGGTCATCAGAAATTCAAACCATCATGGTATACAGTATAGGTTTTTGTTGCCTCCCTAATGTAATTATTCCTACCTGATGTCATCACTTGTCTCCTCTATCACTGACCTCGTGTCTGTCTCCTTCACCCTTTGTCTGTGGCATTCTGCACTGTCATATGGTCAAAAAAGCATTATATATTAGTTGTAAAAATTACAGATCTTAATACAGTTTTTAAAAATAATGTTTACATGTTATTGCTTGGGATTAAGTAGCTGTTCCCTCACTTCCACCTGCATTAGACCAACCTGTTGCCTTCCCCAGTCTGTCCTGATTCCTCTGTCATCTTCTCTTCCTTCTCTCCATCCTCACAGCTGAATGACATTAATTTTGTGTTAAGTAGGTTTAAAAATACAGCAGTCAAACCACAATAGAAATGAAACTTTAATTTAAATGATCTCCTTGTTGGATAACAGTTACTGACTGGACATTTCATCTGATCTGACTTACCAGATACATCACAACACACACCACTGTAGTGATATTAAATAAGACATTTAAACTCAAGTGTCCCTCTGCCAAAAAGGTTGGTAACATGGGTCACCAACCTTTTTGAGTCTAAGGGCTATAGTGACACTGAGGACTAATTTGTCTGATACACACATAAACTTGTACAACTCATCTTTAATTAAAGAATCAATAATAATAAATGTACATATGAGTGAATAAATTGCAGCACTGGAGCGTTGGAACATAGCTGGGAACTGCCACCACAACAGTTTAGCTTTCCTGTGTTAATATTTCCTGAGTTTTATTTAGGTCATTCTTACACTTAGTGTGTGGATGTGTGTGTGACATGTATCAAATATTCATAAAAATATGAAACAATGTCAGTAGGGGAGGCAACATTTATTTTAACAGCCAAATATGGGACGATTCCGTATTAGGCTAGCTTTAGCTAACCTGAATATTTACAAGCCTCCTGTCCTGCTAATACACTGACGGTACTTACCTACAACCACATTGAAATACTTTTTTTCATCCTGTCAACATATTTATTCTTCTCCCGTTTTCTGTTTCTGTTTTGCGCCCCGGATAGTTTTTTTTATTCTGCCGCTCCAAAGTCAAGTGCACGAGTGGTAGTCCAAAAAACGCGCCTGTGTGCCTTCTCTTAGGGGCGTGTTCACAGCCACCTGTGTGTGAAGGGAGAGCAAAGCGATAGGAGGAGGGGAGGTGAAGGAGCAGGGGGGCGCCTAATTAGTGCTGTTGATCATTTCATGCAGTTACATATAGAAAATGCCTGCTAGAATTTTCTTTTCTAGAGATGGTTTTGACGCCCCCTTAAGTGCAGCGCCCCTATGCCTTGCATAACCTGCATAGTGGCTTTTTGCACCACTGAGTCTAAGTAACTGATTGGATTCATTGGGTTTCATGTACAAATACAGATAAAAATAACTGTTTATCACCATCATAACAATGAAAATGTATCCCATGCTGTTTAATAACTTTACCGAATGGAAGCATATATAAAGTAAAGAGTATTTGTCCATGCACTGAGCCCTGTGGAACTCCATAACTAACTTTGGTGTATGAAGAAGATTTATTATTTACATTTACAACATGGAATCTATCAGATAGATAGGATTTAAACCATTTTAGAGCCGTTCCCATTCCATGGGAGTGGTGGCACGGAGGTTAGAGAAGGTGGGCCTGTGCTCGGAAGATTGTTGGTTCAACTCCCGGTACTGACAACATAAAAAATCTAGGTGGGGTTAGGTGAAGCACCCACACCTGCCTCCACCCTCGTTTGCCCCACTCTGGACCCTTGAGCAAGGCCTTTAACCCCAATCATCTGCTTCCCTGGGTGCCCTAGATATCAGCTCTCTGCTCCACACAGAGGGCTGTGGTAGCTCAATGGTCTGTAGTTGTGTTAGGAAGGGCAACCTGTGTAAAAAACAATTGCCAAGTCTTCGTGTGACTTAATTCGCTGTGGAACTAAGTCAAGAAGGGAATCCCTGAAGAAGGGAGAAGCCAAAAGAAGAAGGAAAAAAGAGTAGTTCCTGTAATTATTTTACAACATTTTACATGTTGTTTTATGTCTGTAATCCACCAGATGATGGGCATCCATCTGTGTTGGTCAATGGCGAGACATTAGATGTGGTTGAACAATTTAAATACCTCTGAGTCATTTTTGATTCTAATCTAAATTTCAAGCAACATGTAAAGAGAATTTCACATATAATTAAACTTAATCTGGCAAACTTCAAACATATAAGACCTTCTCTGACAACAGAATCAGCAAAGGCTTACATGCATGCCATGATCTTCAGCCATATAGCCTATTGTTATACCACATGGTCTCACACTTCAGAGATCGTCATGAAGCCCCTAAAGACTCTTTTTAAGAAAACACTGAAAATTTTTGACAAAAAGCCAATACAGTATCATTACTGCAACATCATAAATAAGTACAAAATTTTGGATTTTAATAGCTATCAGATTTTTATGGACGTTTGCCTGATTTTTAAAGTTTTAAATGGACTTGCTCCTCCTCCTTTAATATATTTTATAAGTAAAAAAACAAGTACAGTAAACACAAGAGCACTGACCAGAGGAGATTGTGATGTGCAGCGGCGCAGGACTAAATTTGGCCAAATGGTGGTGTCCATCAGAGGCACGCAGTCATGGAACACACTGCCAGTTTCCATCAGGAACTGTGGCACCTACTCTGGTTTTAAAAACTCTTTGAAACTTTGGCTGAAAACTAATCAGAAGTGCACTCATGTGTAGATTACTTTGTCTATTTTCTTATGGCATCATATTTTTATTGTAATTTTATGTTGTGTTATGAGCTATATAGGTGATGTTTGTATTTTTCTCCGCTCTTTTGTTTTATGGGACGTTTCTTATTCTTACCTGCCTTAGGACAACGGATGAAATTAGCTATTGTGCTAACTCCGGCATATTTACATTGATGCTAACTGCTGTTATGTTGGTTAATATGCATTGTCCTAACTTAAATAAATAAATAAATAAATAAATAAATAAATAAATAATTCCAGTTCCTGTAATTCCAATATCATATCCAAGCCTCTGTAGTAAAATATTATGATCAACTGTATCAAATGCAGCACTGAGTTCTAACAGGACCAGTATAGACACAAGTCCATTGTCTGAGGCCATGAGAATATCAATAGTGCTTTTACTAGTGCTGTTTCTGTGCTATGATGAGCTCTAAACCCTGACTGAAACTCTTCAAACAGATTATTTCTGTGCAGATGATCATGTAATTGCCCAGCAACTATTTTCTCTAGAAGTTTTTAGATGAAAGTTAGATTAAATATTCTGTAGGTCTATAATTGGCTAGGATTCCTGAGGATTCTTAACGTTTAATTACATCAACCTCAAAGCTCTGTGGTACATAACTGTTTATTAGAGACAAATTAAGCAGAATATCCAAAATGTGGACACACACAAAGTAATGCTAAAAGGAGCAGAAACCTTTAAAGTCGTCATAAAAATAGAGTAAGTGTAGATGAATGTTTTTGAAGAAATTGAAGAGATCTCCTGTTTCTATAGGTTATTACATTTTAAATAAAGTGAAATATTTTGAAAAGTACTTTAGTTGCAATAATCAAACATCATAGCACAAAATTCCCAGTGAAACTGAGCGTTATGTTTAATAAACGGGTTAAAACAACACCAAACATGTGGATGTAGCGTGACTTCAGTAGAAACTATAAACAGGAAAACAAGACTTACAACAGTAATCGGATTTATATATGAAATCAAATAAGAATAAACCAGACATGAACACAGTTACATACTTTATGTGAAATAAATGTTTTTTTTTCTCAACATTTAGCTGCATCCAGCCTGTAAAATGTCATTTTACGTCCCATAACAGAAGGTTGCCTTGCAGTCCAGTGCCACAAGCGCCACGCTCACCGTTCACCCAGTCCAACACCAGCCTCTTTGGGCAGCAGCAACCCTGCTCATCAGAGGTTGGAACAGTGCAGAGCCAGAGCCCCCACAGCCAGAGTCCTGCCCGTTACTGCCCCCACAGGCAGGGAGCAGCGCTCCATGAAGACTGTGCAACAACACCTGGTACACTCACCTGCTCTCATGTGTTTATGCTAACACAGCAATCAAAAGATTGTGAAGCTTACAGACATGGAACTGTTCTTAAATTGTTTGTTATGTTTTGTCATGCAGGGCACATCCGCTCCTCCCCAGCAGAAACCCCCTCCAACCAAAAGCCCAGAATGAAGAAAAAGATGTCCAAGAGTTCAGCTTTCAAAAGAGATATTCAAGGAGGTAAACAAGTTCATTCACACAGTGACTCTAGTCGTATTCTGATTTCTAAGAAGTACTGTACAGTATCCGTAAAGTTTACAAACTAAAACAACATTTTTACGAGCTGAAAACACTAAAGGAGCAACATGCTATAGCTTCTATACCAGCCAAACACTAAATGGAGTATAAGACTAGTTAAAAACAACTAAATATAGCAAGTGTTTTGTTATAAATATCAAATGATGATTCATTTGTCCAAATGATGGACGGATGGATGGGTGGACGAGTGGCTGATGGATGGATGAATGGATGGATGGATGGAGGATAGGTGGATGGTGGATGGATAGATGGATAGACTGATAGAAGGACGGATGGATGGGTGGATGGATGGATGGATAAGTTTATTGTCTGTTCCATAGCAAACACCAGGAACCTTTCTTCTCTTCCACCTGACGGAAGAAAAGAAAGGTTCCTTTGAAAGTGACCTTGTGACCAAAAACACTCTAATTCAAATGTCTGAGTCTTTTTCTATTGTATTTCTCTTTAAACGATAAAAGTTATGAAGAACCTGTTTTCATACATGAATGACAGAAATCACAAGCTATGCAGAAATAGATTGTAAATAAAATAGCATAATAATAATAATAATAATAATAATAATAATAATAATAATAATAATAACACTAATAATAATAATAATAATAACAATAACACTAATAATAATAATAATAATAATTAAAGCCGCAGGCGGCGTTGAGGCCCTCGCAGCTTAGCGCCGCTCCGGCCTTATTGTGGCGAGCGTGTGAAGTCTAGCTAGTCCGCCCAGTCGCTATCATGGTGCGCATTTGCCAAATATTAAAGCATGGCTGGGGGCTGATTTTTAAAATAAATTCTAGGGGGCGCTGTGGAAGAATCAGGCCACGCCCACTACATATTGGACTGCAGTCCTGTCGAGGGATGGAGAAATATCGATCTTAGTGACTTTGGTGCAGCTGGGAGCTTATATTAGGAAGTTATTCCATCTTGATGTTTCATGGAGAATGGCCAGATTTGAGGCTTGGCCACGCCCACATGCTTTGACATAGAAAAATTATTTTAACAACTTTTGACCTTCAATGCCTCAAGATTGTGCTGACCGAGTTTGACGCCTGGATCTCGAAAGCTCTAGGACGAGTTCGCTCAGATATGACGTCAATGAAATAGACAAAATTGTGACTTTGACCTAAAATGGCCGACTTCCTTTTGGCTTCGGACCATTGCTCCAAGAGACTTTTTTGTAGATCCTGACAAGATACACATGTGTACCAAGTTTCATTATTCTGGGATAAAGCATGGCTGGGGGCTGTTTTTTTTAAATATTCTAGAGGGCGCTGTTGAGGAATTAGGCCACGCCCACCAAGTATTGCACCGGATCCCTGCCGGGGGATGAACAAGGATCGATGTCAGTGAGTTTGGTGAAGCTGGGCTGAAACATGTGGAATCTAGAGCAAAACGTATGGCGGCGGCGTGACCTGTGACTTCGCCGCTCTGCCACGGCCACGCCCTCTGCTTTAAACTGTTGGTGCTTTAAAACAAGTGAGACCAACTTGTTATCAGTCATCTGACACAAGATCATCTTGATTAGATCAAGAGAGCCAGAGTTGGAGCTTTCCAAGCAAAAAAAGTCACTTCCTGTTCTGAGGGGGCGGGGCTTAGGTGAGGTCGGACTATGACAACATAGGATCGTCAGGCATCCAACCAGGATCCCTCATGCCAAGTTTGGTGCCAATTGACCTTTTAATGACAAAGTTATAGCGTTTCGTTTGTTTTGGCGAGTACGCCAAGTTCACCGCTCCGCCACGCCCCCTGAACATATACGAAAAGTCAATTTTATTGATAACTTTTAAAGCCCCATGCCTTAACTGCATTCTGACCAAGAATGAAGCCGATAGGTCGAACGCCTGAGAAGGAGTTCGTCAAAGTTCGACATGAGTAAAACTGAAAAATGACCAAAATTTGACCTTTGACCCAAAATGGCCGCCTACCTGTGCATTTTAGAGGGTACCTCCAAGAGACTTTTTTTCTTGAATTGGGGAGATCTACCTATGTACCGAGTTTCAGATCTGTACGACCTACGGTTTCCCCCAACTCACGTTAGGGGGCGCTGTAGAGCAGTTTGGCCACGCCCACTTGCGATTCCACCAGAATCCAAAAATTTTAGTTGGGGGACAATTTTGGGTGAAGTTTGGTGAGTTTTTGAATATGTTAAAGGCCCCAAACAGCCGCGCGAAGTGACGGAAAAATAATAATAATTTAGAAGAAATCAAGCGATTACAATAGGCCTTCGCAGCGCTTAGCTGCTCGGGCCTAATAATAAAATAGCAGAAAAAAACAAACAAAAAAAAACTGGAAAATAGAGTGAAGGCTGAATCTGCATTCATTTTAAAATTGTGTTCCTGTAAAAATGTATCGTGTGAACTAGCAAACACCGGGTCCATGTAGGTGAATATGTCAAAGTCAAAGTCAAAGTCAACTTTATTGTCAGATCTGCAATATGTACAGTGCAGGACATACACAGGACCGAAATTGCGTTTCTCTCAGTCCCTCGGTGCAACAGTAAACATCTAAACATTGAAACACTGAAACATATAATAATAGACATAAGCATAAAATAGTAAACCTAACACTGTCCTGAGTTTTTTGCATAGTGGTATAAGAGTATGAAAATTTACACCAACTCTAAAACTAAAACATTAAACATTTAATGAACATAATATTGTCCTGAGTTTTTGCATACTAGTATAAAAAAAGAGTATAAAAAGTATAACTAAAATAAACTAAAGGTTTCTAGCATTGACATTTGCAAAGTGGCAAAGCAGCGTATGAGTCAATGTACACAGTATATGTATGAGGTAGTAGTTGATGTTGTTGTAGAGGCAAAAAGTGGCATATGCAGTAAGGCACATTGGGCATCCCTAAATAAGACCGTTCAGAGCACACTGTATATGTACCAGCAGTGGTGTAGATATTAGAGTAGTGTAAATAAATGTAAACAGTAGTAATTACATGTAAGCAGTAGTAATAAAAGTAAACAGTATTAATAAATGTAAACAGAGAATGTAAACAGTATTATGATTATAGGCAGTGATGTAATACAGACATTAGTGCAAGTATGAGAAGTAGTGCAAACTGTATGAGCACATGACCGAGAGTTTAGTGATTAACCCGTTTGATGACACAGAGTCTAGTGTTAAAAACTTTGTGTTGAGTGATAATATGTGAGAAAGTTTTAGTGTTAAGGCAGTTCAAATGGGAGGGGAGGCAGAGCAGGCAGAGTGTTTAGCATTCTGACTGCCTGATGAACAGAGCTGTCTCTCAGTCTGCTGGTTCGAGCCTGGAGACTCCTCAGTCTCCTCCCTGATGGCAGCAGTCTGAAGCAGCTGTGTAGTGGGTGTGTGGGATCACCTGCCATGCGGTGGGCTTTCCGATTGAGGCGTTTGCTGTGTAAGTCCTGCAGTGAGGGCAAGGAGGTGCCCACGATCTTCTCAGCTGCTCTCACAATGCGCTGGAGGCTCTTGCGGCATGATGCAGTACATGCACCAAACCACACAGTGATGCAGCTGGTCAGGACACTTTCTATGGCACCTCTGTAGAAGGTGCTCATGATGGGGGTTGAAGCTCCAGCCCTTTTCAGCTTGCGGAGAAAGTAGAGACGCTGGTGAGCCTTCTTTGCCAGTGCTGCAGTGTTCCTGCTCCAGGACAGGTCCTTTGAGACGTGCACTCCCAGGAACTTGGTGCTGTCTACTCTCTCCACTGCGGTGCTGTTGATGGTCAGAGGGGGATGTTGGGCATCCCTCTTCCTGAAGTCCACAACAATCTCCTTTGTCTTCTCCACGTTGAGAGTGAGATTGTTGTGTCCGCACCACAAGGCCAGGCGGCTCACCTCGTTCCTGTAGTCCGTCTCATCGTTGTTGCTGATGAGACCTACCACTGTTGTGTCGTCCGCAAACTTGATGAAGTGGTTGGAGCTGTACGATGGTGTGCAGTCGTGTGTTAGCAGGGTGAATAGAAGGGGGCTCAGCACACATCCTTGTGGGGCCCCTGTGTTCAATGTGATGGTGCTAGATGTGTTACTCCCGATCCGTACTGTCTGTGGTCTCCCGGTCAGGAAGTCTAGCAGCCAGTTACACATTGAGGTGTTCAGCCCCAGACTGTCCAGTTTAAGGATGAGCTGTTGGGGGATGATGGTGTTAAATGCCGAGCTGAAGTCGATGAACAACATTCTAACATAGGAGTCCTTCGTGTCCAGATGTGTGAGAGCTGTGTGAAGGGCAGAGGAGATGGCATCGTCGGTTGAGCGATTAGGTCGGTATGCAAATTGGAAGGGATCCAGGGAGTCAGGGAGGACAGATGTGATGCTTTTCATGACTAGCCGTTCAAAGCACTTCATCAGGATGGGGGTGAGTGCTACTGGGCGATAGTCATTGAGGCATGCGGGCGTTGCCTTCTTTGGGACAGGGATGATGGTGGTGGCTTTGAAACAGGTGGGGACGATGGCCTGGCTCAGTGAGATGTTAAAGATGTCCGTGAAGACCGCTGCGAGTTCCCCTGCACAGTCCTTCAGCACACGACCAGGTATGTTGTCAGGACCAGAGGCCTTCCGGGCGTTAATCTTTATGAATGATCGCCTTACGCTGTCTGAGGATGCAGCTCTGCTTTTGTAGTAGCTTGTCAGAAGAGCCGGCACACACTTAGACATTTTGTAAAACCACCTAAATCCACATTCATTCAACCTTTTTTTATACAGGTTAATTCCATTGATCCTTGGGGACTCATTTACAAGAGAGACCTGATTTTAACAGTGGACAACAAAGACAACAATAGACATTGGGGGCCGAGATGGCGAGGCAGGGCAGCCGGCTCAGGACCAGAAGGTCTCGGGTTCGATCCCCGGTCACGGCATACCTCGTTGTGTCCCTGGGCAAGACACTTAATCCAGAGTTGCTCCCGGTAGGACAGGCAGCGCCTTGCATGGCAGTCTACCGCTACCGGTGTATGAATGTGTGTATGAATGGGTGGATGGTTGGTACTGTGAAGCGCTTTGGGGCCCCTCAAAGGGGGTTGGAAAGCACTATACAGTACAGTATAAGTAAGCTCCATTTACCATTTACCATAAAAAGCATACAAATTGAGAAGAACATATAAAATAAAATGGTATTTATAAAACATAATAAAAACAGCTACAGTGCATTGTAAAGCGATGTAGAAAACTAAAAACAGGAACATGTCTGCATTGATTTTTGCCAGGAACTTAGCAGATGTTTGAAGCCAGAGGTCAAGGTCGAGAGCTTCAGATCTTTTAGGCTAGCAAGATATTCCAGAAACAGGAGCAGAGTAGGAGAAGGCAAATGCAGGATGTGAGGTTAGAGTTCCTGATTCTGGACTCGAGTTGTAACCTTATCTCCCTCAGTTTGTTTCCTACACGAGCCAAATGTTAATGTGGACGTGTTAGGCTGAAAACAATGAAAACTAAAGTGCAGAGCCAGGTATGCATGGCTGTATGTCAATCAAACTATCAGAGCTCATATTTTATCAGTAACATGTTTTCACTGTTTTAAACTCACATTAAGATTGATGTGTAGGTGGCCCTAAGGTGTAAATAAACAACGTTTAAAAAAAATGGAAATACATTTGAAAAAACACAACAAAAACAACAAAATCACAACAACATTTGAAAAAAACAGTATTAATTTGAAAAAAAAAAAAACGAAGAAAAAAAAAAACGAAATTACATTAAGTCAAAGCGGAAGTGCCCGGAATCACATTAGAAAAAACAGAATTACATTTGAAAAAACGGAATCACATTAGAAAAAAACAGAATTACATTTGGGGGAAAAAAAAAAGAATCACATTAGAAAAAACAGAATTACATTTGAAAAAAACAGAATCACATTAGAAAAAAACAGAATTACATTAAGCCAAAGCGGAAGTGGCCAAAGCGGAAGTGGCCCAACTCACATTAGAAAAAATGGAATGACATTAGAAAAAAAATGGAATGACATTTGAAGAAACAGAATTACCTTAAGCCAAACAGGAAGGTTTTTTTTGTTTGTTTTACTTTATTTATTTATTTATTTTTTATTTTTTATTTTATTTATTCATTTGAGATTTAAAACACAAAGACAATTTACAGACACATGAAAGAAAAAAAACACGATATACAGGTAAAATGAAAGGTAGCAGAAGAAGAAAAAAATCTTATCATATCTGCTCCTTCTTAAAACAAAATCAATTCAAACAATCAATGCAAACAATAATCATCAATAAGATATATAACAAAATACATGACTCATCATAAATTTCCGTTTGTAGTACATTTGATATTAATTAATTTATATGTATCTTTTCAACAATTTAGTCTTAATAATTTTCTTAAATATAGGCATTGACTTTTCTTTTTTACATTGTTTTCCAAACTATTCAACAGACCTATTCCCTGTATTGAAGTAGACCGACCCTTTAAACTTGCTTTGTACTGTGGTTTTACAAAAAATTATGTTCCCTTAAGATTATAACAACTTTTCCTTTTTACAAAATGCTTTTGAATGTTTGAAGGAAGTGTGTAATTCTGAGCTTTGTACAGTACATTACTAAAAGAATATTTTAGTCCACCAAATCATAAAACTTCAGTAATTTCAATTGATAAAATAATGTACTTGATGGATGACAGTAATGCTTTCTTGTGATGATTCTTATAGCTCTTTTCTATAAGGTGAAAATAGGCTTTGTTATAGTTTTACACGCTGTTCCCCAAACATAAACACAATAAATTAAATGCGGGACTATGTTTATGTTTGTTTATGTTTATTAAATTTGTTCTTTTTTTTTTTTTACAAAAGAAACAATACAAGACAATCCCATAAATGATAATGTACAAAATATAAAAAAATGAAAGGTAGCAGAAAGAAGAATAAATCTTATTATATCTGCCCCTTTTTTCCAACAATCAGATTAAACAATAATAATCTTCAACCAACAGTACAAAATGACTAACTCTTTCTAATTTTCTAACTAATACAATACACATTACGCTATTTCATATATTTTTTTTAACACATTCGTTTTGATCATTTTCTTAAATGTAAACATTGACTTGGCATTTTTAACTACATTCTCCAAGCCATTCCATAATCTAATTCCCTGGATTGAGGTAGAACGTCCCTTCAAACTAGTTCTGAATTGTGGTTTTACAAACATCTCTGTCCCCTTAAGATTATAACAACTTTGTCTTTTAACAAAATGCATTTGGATATTTAAAGGTAATGCATTATTTTGAGCCCTATACATAACTGATAAAATATTATAGTCTACCAAATCATGGAACTTCAATAACTTCAGTTGATAAAATAATGTACTTGATGGATGACGGTAATGTTTTCTAGTGATAATTCTTACAGCTCTTTTCTGTAATACAAAAATAGGCTTTGTGATTGTTTTACACGCATTCCCCCAAACATCAATACAATAGATTAAGTGTGGAACAATGATTGTGTTATACAACAAATACAGAGCTTTATCATTCAATAGGTCTCTGACTTTGTACAGTACTGCAATCGATTTAGCTATTTTTATTCTTACAGAATTTATGTGTTGTTTCCATGTCAGTTTGTCATCAATGATAACACCCAAAAACTTCACCTCACTCACTCTACAAATCTCAACACCCTCAATTTTGAGTGGAACATCAACAGTTTTCTTTTTATTACTGAATATCATGTACCCTGATGCATGCTCAATAATCCAGGTAGAAAAATCTAAAAAAGCTAAGTCTGGTCCTCTGGACATTCAAAAAACAAAAAAACAAAACAAAGCAAAAAATTGTAGAAACGTTTCGTCTTTCGTCCGAAAGACTTCCTCAGTCTGAGGTGCTGGGTTCAGCTCAGTCTTATAAATAGCACCCTCTCACAGTGTTACACAACCAGTTGGCTGATGACAGCCTGAAACCAGCTGCTCACATGATCAAGGAGGACCATCAGCCTAACAATGGATCGTTAGCACCCTGATGGTTGTTTGCTATTCACAGAGGGCTGAGTGATACCAGCAATCACAGCATTGTAGGAGGGGGACAGTTGAACTCGGAGGCCTCCACCCCTGTTTAATGATGGGCGGTTTCTTTTGACAAAGATGGCCTCCTTTACCTTTACTGAATATCATGTAATTAGTTTTTTCTAGATTTAATGATAATTTATTTTAAACCAAGTTTGTATCTTGGCAAATTCTGTCTTTATCAATTCCAACATTTGTTCTATATCTTCACCTAAACAGAAAAATGTGGTATCATCAGCAAAAAGTACACATTTAAGGAGTCCTGACACATTTACCAAGTCATTCACATATAAAATAAATAGCTTTGGTCCAAGTACAGAGCCTTGGGGAACTCCACATGTGATATTACAGAGGTCAGATCTTACATCATTTATTTGTACAAATTGTTTCCTATCTTTCAAGTAGCTAGATACCCACTGTAATGCTGGTCCTCTAATACCATATTTGTTCAGTTTTTCAAGGAGAATGGTGTGATCAATAGTATCGAATGCTTTTTTTAAATCAACAAAAATACTGATACAATATTGTTTTTGATCGACAGCAGTAGTTATTTGTTCCATTAATTCCATGAGAGCCATTGATGTAGAGTTTTTTGATCTAAACCCATACTGACTGTTGCTTAGAATATTTTGTTTATCTATAAATTGATCTAGTCTGTTTACAAATAGTTTTTCAAGAATTTTTGAAAACTGTGGTAACAAGGATATAGGTCTATAATTGTTGAACACACATTTATCACCATTTTTAAAAAGAGGAACTACCTTAGCTACTTTCATATTATCTGGAAATATTCCTGTTGAAAATGATAAATTACATATGTATGTAAACGGCTCAATAACATGGCTCATTATGTCCTTTACAAACATCATATCCATGTCCACCCAGTCCCTTGATCTCTTGTCTGTAAGATTTTTTACTACATTCATTATTTCCTCTTTGTTAGTTCCATTTAGAAAAATACTATTTGCACAACCTTTAATTGAATGGATCACATTATTATCTGCTTTTGGTATTTTAGCTGCAAGGCTTGATCCAACATTCACAAAATATTGATTAAATCCATTTACAATTTCATTTTCATCATGAATTTCATCGTTGTCTTTTACAAAGTATTTTGAAATACCAGTTTTTGTTTTATGATTCTTCAGGACACTATTCATTACTCGCCATGTTGCTTTCATATCACCATTACTTTTATCTAATAATTTACTATAATATTCTTTCTTATGTTTCCTTATAATCCCTACTAATTTATTTTTATACTTTTTATATTTTTCTTCAGCGCTCTGACTTCGCAATTTCAAGAAACATGAATACAAATAATTCTTTTTTACAAGCATTTCTCAACCCTTTTGTCATCCATGGTTGATCAACCGTATTTCTCTTTGTATGATTTGTTTGCACACAATTCTTTTCATACAGAGCCTCCAAGATATTCATAAACTCATCATATCAGAGTCAGAGTCAGAGTCAGAGAGTCTTTATTGTCATTTGCACCGCATGTGGTACATGAGATGAAAACGAGATTATGTACACGAGGTCCCAGTTACATCCAACAACAAATGAAAGAGAAAAACAGTAATAACATCTAGAATTAACTAAGAAAAACATCAACTAGTAATACACTAAGCCTAATATAGTGGGAATAAACAGCAGCACGAACATGAGTTTGTATGAGCAGATGGTCACAGATGAACACAGATGAACACAGCAACAAGAAAACAGATCAGCATCAGCATGATGTGATATTTTGCAGTGTTTATTTTAATTTTATTTTTATTTATTCATGAGTCTAACAGCCTCAGGGTAGAAGCTGTTCCTCAGTCTAGTGGTTCTACACTTGATGCTCCTCAACCTCCGTCCTGAGGGGAGTGGGGCAAAGAGTGAGTGTGCTGGATGAGTGAGGTCTTTCATGATACAGGTGGCTCTTTTCCTGCATCTAGAGGTGTAAATGTCTGTGATGGTGGGGAGACTGACTCCAACAGACTTCTGTGCAGCCTTCACCACTCTCTGCAGAGCTTTCCTCTCTTCAACTGTGCAGCCTCCATGCCACACGTTGATGCTGGAGCACAGGATGCTCTCCACTGCACACCTGTAGAAGGAGGTGAGAACTGGGCTGCTCAGACCAGCTCGTCTCAGCCGTCTGAGGAAGTAGAGTCTCTGATGACCTTTCTTGATCAGGCTGGTGGTGTTGTTGCTCCAGCTGAGGTTATCATTCATGTGTACACCCAAGTATTTGTAGCTGGAGACCACTTCCACTGCAGACCCACCTATTATCAGTGGGGCATGGGTGTGTTTGTTCCTTCTGAAGTCCACAATCATCTCCTTTGTCTTCTTCACATTCATGTGAAGATTATTCTCTTTGCACCAGCTCTCCAGGTGTTCCACCTCCTGTCTGTAGCTGGACTCATCATTGTTTGTGATGCATCCCACCACCGCTGTATCATCTGCAAACTTAACAATATGACAGCCTGGAAGTGTGGCTGTACAATCATATGTGAGCAGAGTGAACAGAAGGGGGCTCAGCACACATCCCTGAGGAGAGCCAGTGCTGAGGGTTATGGTGGATGCTCTGTTCGCATCATCAACATACACATCACTCCAGTCTTGTTTATCCAGATCCTCTTTCAATTTTTCCAAAACTCTTTTTGACGTGTTTATGATCTTTTTCTTTGTTGTAACTGCTTTTGTGATGTTTTGATCATTTTTATAGATTGTGAAAACTGGTAAACGATCACTTAAGTCGGTCGTTAAGATACCACCTATCACTTCCCCATTTGTTATATTTGTGAAAATATTATCAATTATTGTGGCACTATGAGTTGTAATTCTATAATTAAATACTATAATTATAATTACTATAATACTATAATTGTATTATACAGCAAATACAAGGCTTTATAATTCAATAAGTCCTTAACTTTATACAGTACTGCAGTGGTTTTAGATATTTTAGTTTTTACAGAATTGATGTGCTGTTTCCATGACAGTTTATCATCAATAACTGCACCCAAAAACTTCACCTCATTTACTCTGCTTATCTCAACACCATCAATTTTGAAAGGAACATCAACAATTTTCTTATTTTTACTAAATATCATATACTGTAATTAGTTTTATCAAGGTTCAGTGATAACTTGTTTAATTTAAACCACAATTGTATTTTGACAAACTCCATCTTCATCAACTCAAACATCTGTTCCAAGTTTTTACCAACTGAGAAAATGACAAATTACATATACAAACCAGTGGCGGCCCGTAAAATGTCCACCATGAAGGGGTTATTTCTCAAAAATGAAAAAAAAAATAATAATAATTCCAAGTTCAAATCGTGTTTAGTTATCAAATTCAGATTAACACAAGGTCAACAGAACAATTAAATGCTCAGGATGAGAAGAGCCAATTTAACCCACTAAAACAACAAAGAACAAATGAAAAAAATACTAAAGCATGCAATAAAAGGTACAAAATAAAGTTCTGTATTTTCCAAAATATAGGTTGCACCTGATTATAGGTCGCACCTACATCAAAATGTGGACTGTGTTTAGCTCTGCTGCAAATTTCTGCCACAGGAGCGCACAGCAAGGCTTTTAAGAAGATTAACACTTAAAAACAATTATTTGTTTGGTAAAAATTATAGCATGTGTCTGAGTTGAACTTTTCTTTAATAAATGAATAATTTTAGCAAGATAAACACCTAAAAAAAATTTGTTAGCTGACATTATTGTAAGAGTGTGTCTCAGTTTAATTTTTGTTAATAAATGATTACAAATCAGCTTATTTTATAAAAAGCCATAAATAGGTCGCACCTGAATATAGGTCGCAGGGCATGCAAAAATGATAAAAAGCTGC
>JBBPBX010022008.1:6107-18765 GCA_038048925.1 Garcialebias charrua
CTTTGCTCCGTGACAATAGAAAATTACAGTAGCGGATAGTTACAGGCGTACTGTTCCCCCCAAATGACAAAGGCGGAGTGATACAGAATCGTACTGTATTTAAGGTAACGGCGCAAGATGATCAGTGTGGTGAGTTTGGCGACCAGAAACAACGAGAGATCAGCAATTTTTTGAGAGTTTTGTAGCTAACACGTGTGTGTGCTAACTTTGAAATGGCCCCAAAAAGAACAAAGGAGTCTTCGAATGGGAGCGCGGTGAAGAAAAGAAAAGCGATCACGATGGAGGTAAAGTTGGATATTTTAAAACAGGAAGAAAAGGGAGAAACGCCGACAGTGATCGAAAAAAAACTTGGCTTGACGCGTTCCACAGTCTGAACAATAATGAATGATAGAGCTCGAATCCTGGATCATGTTAAGGGTTCAGCGCCGATGAAAGCCACTGTTCTTACCAAAAAAAGGAGCGGGCTTATTGTTGAGATGGGACGTCTGTTGATTTTGTGGCTTGAGGATCAGAATCAGCGTCACATCCCTGTTAGCCTGCTTGTTGTTCAGGCAAAAGCCAGACGGATCTATGAGGCATTAACACTAGGATGACTGAATTTTCAAGATCCTGAGGACAAACCCCCTCCTTCTCCTGACAATTAGTGGACCATTAACTGCCTTTTGTTATAAATATATGTGCACTCAACTCAGACACCCCCACCACACCAGACTGCACAGACTGCATTCCAATGTTTCCACCAGGTAAGTAAGACTCTGCTTGCACTTCCCCCCTTAGTCAGAAGAGAGGCCCTGACCTGAATTCACACATAACAGACCCTGAATTTATCTCACAGTTGAGCATTTTGGGACATCCACTGAACGGAAAGCTTTGTCTGCTCCAGAACAATTTTATGCATAAAATTGTCTTATTCTGCTGTGCTGATTATCCTGTAACCCTGATGGTCTGTCAAATAAATTATTTTGCTTACAAGTACTGTCTCTCTCCTTGTCCTTGGCACATGTATATACGGTGCGTGCCGGCACATGCAGGTGGCCCATTGCTGTGTTCTACAACATGCTTGACCTATTGTTGTCCGTCACCTGACGGACCGACACAGGTCACATGACATGAGGTCAACTGACAAAACGACACAGGTCACACGACATGAAGTCAACTGACGGACCGACACTGGTCACACGACATGAGGTCAACTGACGGACCGACACAGGTCACACGGCATGAGGTCAACTGACGTACCGACACAGGTCACATGACCTAAGGTCAAGTGACGGACCAACACAGGTCACACGACATGAAGTCAACTGACGGACCGACACAGGTCACACGGCATGAGGTCAACTGACGTACCGACACAGGTCACATGACCTGAGGTCAACTGACGGACCGACACAGGTCACATGACCCGAGGTCAACTGACGGACCGACACAGGTCACATGACCTGAGGTCAACTGACGGACCGACATAGGTCACACGACATGAAGTCAACTGATGGACCGACACAGGTCACATGACCCGAGGTCAACTGACACACCGGTATAATGGACCAGATTGCACATTTATATACGGTGCGGCCCATCGCCGTGTTCTACAACATGCTTGACCTGGCAGCGATAAATGCTTATGTGTTATACAAGGCCTGCACTGGGTCCAAGGATTTTGGACTGAGGGGTAGGGGGTGGGGGGTGTAGGTGTACAATTAATGGGTCTTTAGTAGGGTCATTAGCATTTGAATCGACATTATATAGCCCACTGAAAAGGACCGGAGGATTTAGAAGCAAAGTTCACTTGCGCAAAAAAGCGCAGCCTTAGTCAAAGTAGTGTTAAAAGCAGAGAAGGGGGAGGGCAGCGAGGTGGAGGAGTTTTCGCGAGCCGTGGGTGGTTTCAAAGTTCTTCTGTTCATAAGGTAAGGAGGACATGTTGTATGTGTTTCATTTCTCTTTTTATTACAGTTATGTTACATCAGCTTTATCTTGACATCCACATGTCTGTGTTCATTTCAACAAGGTGAGGCCGCCAGCGGCAATGTCGAGGTAGTACAAGAGTTCCCAGGCACTTTGGCTGAAATAATCATGGAGGGGGGGTTACACAGCGCAGCAGGTCTTCAACGAGGATGAGACTGGACTCTTCTGGAAGCGTTTACCCGACCGCACATACATTGCGAAGGAGGAAAAAACAGCTACAGGCCACAAAGTGGGCAAAGAGCGTCTGACGTTGCTGTTTGGGGGGAATGCTGCTGGAGACTGTAAGCTGAAACCGCTCTTGGTGTACCAGTCCGAGAATCCCAGGGCCTTCATGGGGATTGTTAAAAGTCATCTGCCAGTCATTTGGAAGGCAAACAAAAAGGTATGGGTGACACTGGCTGTTTTCGAGGACTGGTTCACCAACCATTTTGTGACAGATGTCGAGCGGTTCTGCACCTCCAACAGCATTCCCTTCAAAGTACTGCTGCTGTTGGACAATGCACCTGGCTACCCAGCACATCTGGATGACCTTCACCCAGATGTGAAAGTCATCTACCTTCCTCTAAATACCACCTCACTACTCCAGCCAATGGACCAAGGGGTCATCAGCACATTCAAAGTGTACTACCTCCGGAGAGTCATCAGTGATGTTTTGGAGGCAACAGAAAAAGACAAAGACCTCACCCTCAAAGAGTTCTGAAAGAAGTACAGCATCCTGGATGCTGTGCAGAACATTGGTCACTCTTGAGATTGGGTGAAGACGAGCAACCTGAGTGGAGTGTGGAAAAAACTGTGTCCTCAGTTTGTTCAGGCTATACCTGTGCCCCAGGAGTCAGTGACCAGTGTGATCCAGGACATGGTGGAGATGAGCAGGTCACTGGACTTGGAGCTCGAGGAGGAGGATGTCACAGAGCTGCTGGCATCACATGGAGAGGAGTTGTCTCCTGAGGACCTGATGGAGCTGGAGAAGCAGCTCATCCAGGAGGAGGAAGAGCAAGTTACGCCAAGCCCAGAGGCCAAGACATTCACCAGGCAGGGCTTGGCTAAAGTTTTTAGGAGCCTGCAGGACACCATGGCATTATTTGAGGCTCAGGATCCTGATGTGGAGAGGTACGCCAGTGTTTCCAGAGGGGTGATGGATTGCTTGGCTTGCTACAAGCAGATCCTGGATGAGAAGAAGCAGCAGACAGTACAGAGCAGCATGCAGCAGTACTTTAAGACAGTACAGAGGACTGCAACAGATGCTGTGCCATCTACCTCTGCTGCTGCTGACTCAACAACGACTCCAGGATCTGCTTCAGCAAGCCAGTAGTCCATGGAAACTACACCCTCTCCACAAGAAGAATGCCTCCCTCCCTTGCCCCCTCCCTAAAGGTAATGAAATGTTATTTTTATTTTTGCTTTTCTGTTTTGTTTTATGTTATAGTTGCATCTTTTCATCCATCTGTCTCTGCTCATGTCCACAGCCTCCTCCTCCCCACACAACCAGCCAAAGCAACACCTCCTCCTCTTCAGCCAACAGCCTCAGCATCAACCCTTCCTCTTCAGTCTATGACCTCCTACTCCCCTCACTGACCTGCTCACCTCTTCACTAACCAGCACAGCATCATCATAAAGGTAATGAAATGTTGTTCTTTTGCTTTTATTTTTTGTTTTATGTTACAATTGCATCTATTCATCCACTTGTCTCTGCTCATGCCCACAGCCTCCTTAGTATCACCTGGTGTGTCGTCACTGAAAGGCCATCTCGTCCTCCTCTTCCATCATTGACCCAACATCAGGATCAGAGCTGGCTGCACCTGACCTGGAGTCACATGCCTCATCTTTCTGCAACATCTTTTGAATAAAAGTAAGGACAACATGTTGTTGTTGTCTGTGTTTCATTTCTCTTTGTATTACAGTTACAGTATGTTGCATCAGCTTAAAGGTGAAGTCTGCAGTTTCTGTAGAACATCAGCACTTAGAAAAAATTTCAACAAGCCAAGCATTCTGATCCCTCCCCCTCAGAGCCATATATGGCTCTGCCCCCTTGTGGTCTGCCTTGTGGTCTGTTGAAATTCAAATTCAAGCTCGGTTTTTATTGGCTGATTCAAATTCAAGCTCGGTTTTTATTGGCTGGTTACAAACTTTGTCAAAGTCAAAGTCAAAGTCAAAGTCAACTTTATTGTCAGATCTGCAATATGTACTGTACAGGACATACACAGGACCGAAATTGCGTTTCTCTCAGTCCCTCGGTGCAACAGTAAACATCTAAACATTGAAACACTGAAACATATAATAATAGACATAAGCATAAAATAGTAAAACTAACACTGTCCTGAGTTTTTTGCATAGTGGTATAAGAGTATGAAAATTTACACCAACTCTAAAACTAAAACATTAAACATTTAATGAACATAATACTGTCCTGAGTTTTTGCATACTAGTATAAAAAAAGAGTATAAAAAGTATAACTAAAATAAACTAAAGGTTTCTAGCATTGACATTTGCAAAGTGGCAAAGCAGCGTATGAGTTAATGTACACAGTATATGTATGAGGTAGTAGTTGATGTTGTTATAGAGGCAAAAAGTGGCATATGCAGTAAGGCACATTGGGCATCCCTAAATAAGACCGTTCAGAGCACACTGTATATGTATCAGCAGTGGTGTAGATATTAGAGTAGTGTAAATGTAAACAGTAGTAATTACATGTAAGCAGTAGTAATAAAAGTAAACAGTATTAATAAATGTAAACAGAGAATGTAAACAGTATTATGATTATAGGCAGTGATGTAATACAAACATTAGTGCAAGTATGAGAAGTAGTGCAAACTGTATGAGCACATGACCGAGAGTTTAGTGAATAACCCGTTTGATGACACAGAGTCCAGTGTTAAAATCTTTGTGTTTTGTGGTAATGTGTGAGAAAGTTTTAGTGTTAAGGCAGTTCAAATGGGAGGGGGGGCAGAGCAGGCAGAGTGTTTAGCATCCTGACTGCCTGATGAACAGAGCTGTCTCTCAGTCTGCTGGTTCGAGCCTGGAGACTCCTCAGTCTCCTCCCTGATGGCAGCAGTCTGAAGCAGCTGTGTAGTGGGTGTGTGGGATCACCTGCCATGCAGTGGGCTTTCCGAGTGAGGCGTTTGCTGTGTAAGTCCTGCAGTGAGGGGAAGGAGGTGCCGACTATCTTCTCAGCTGCTCTCACAATGCGCTGGAGGCTCTTGCGGCAGGATGCAGTACATGCACCAAACCACACAGTGATGCAGCTGGTCAGGACACTTTCTATGGCACCTCTGTAGAAGGTGCTCATGATGGGGGTTGAAGCTCCAGCCCTTTTCAGCTTGCGGAGAAAGTAGAGACGCTGGTTTTGTTTTTATTGGGTGGAAAATGGCGGGTCACTTTTTCTTTTTAGAAATGCTTATTTACCACCTGGAGAAGCAAGGGGACAATATTTTTTTTTTAGTTTTTTTCAGAGATTACCTCTCTAACATCAATCTAGTGACAGAGTGAAGAAATATGTTAAAAATATATTGTTAGAAAAGTTACATATAGCAGCTTTAATCTTGACATCCACATGTCTGTGTTCATTTCAACAGCAAGACCTGCTGTGCTGTGTCCTCACTGAAAGGCCCTCTCCTCCTCCTCCATCAGTGACCAACATCAGGATCAGAGCTGGCTGCACCTGACCTGGAGTCAAATGCCTCATCTTTCTGCAACATCATTTGAATAAAAGTAAGGACAACATGTTGTTGTCTGTGTTTCATTTCTCTTTGTATTGCAGTATGTTGCATCAGCTTAATCTTGACATCCACATGTCAGTGTTCATTTCAACAGCAAGACCTGCTGTGCTGTGTCCTCACTGAAAGGCCCTCTCCTCCTCCTCATCCATCATTGACCAACATCAGGATCAGAGTTGGCTGCATATGACCTGGAGTCACATGCCTCATCTTTCTGCAACATCATTTATATAAAATTAAGGACAGCATGTTGTTGTCTGTGTTTCATTTCTGTTTTTATTACAGTCACAGTATGTTGCATCAGCTTAATCTTGACATCCACATGTCTGTGTTCATTTCAACAGCAAGACCTGCTGTGCTGTGTCCTCACTGAAAAGCCCTCTCCTCCTCCTCCTCCTCCATCATTGACCAACATCAGGATCAGAGCTGGCTGCACCTGACCTGGAGTCACATGCCTCATCTTTCTGTAACATCATTTGAATAAAAGTAAGGACAACATGTTGTTGTCTGTGTTTCATTTCTCTTTGTATTACAGTTACAGTATGTTGCATCAGATTCATGTTGACATCCACATGTCTGTGTTCATTTCAACAGCAAGACCTGCTGTGCTGTGTCCTCACTGAAAAGCCCTCTCCTCCTCCTCCTCCATCATTGACCAACATCAGGATCAGAGCTGGCTGCACCTGACCTGGAGTCGCATGCCTCATCTTTCTGCAACATCATTTGTATAAAAGTAAGGACAACATGTTGTTGTCTGTGTTTCATTTCTCTTTGTATTGCAGTATGTTACATCAGCTTAATCTTGACATCCACATGTTTGTGTTCATTTCAACAGCAAGACCTGCTGTGCTGTGTCCTCACTGAAAGGCCCTCTCCTCCTCTTCCATCACTGACTAACATCAGGACCAGAACTGCACCTGACCTGATTTTCTGGACTCACATGCCCCCCCTTCTCCATGGTTGAGCGAGCAGCATCAGGACAACATCTTCACCCGACCTGCCTTTCTATAATCACATGATCCCTTCAACCAGGGTTGAACAGCTTCCCTTCTTCAAGGGTTAAGCAGCTCCCCTGATCCAGGTTTGCAATCATCACCACCCAATAAGCCTGTCTACCTCCTCTTCAATAAAAGTAAGGGCATTTTATTTTCTATGCTGTTTCTGTGCTGATTCTACCTTTTTAAAGTTCCTGGACTGTACACTACGGCACTGTTTTTTTTTTACTTTTTTTATTTTTATTATTGGACGTGCTGTGCAGAACAGTACAGTACTGTTGTACAGTAAATACTGTACAGTACAGGTATGTGTTTTTAGATGAACGTGTAGGGTACACTTTGTTAGCTAACCGTTTGTAAACAAAGTTCTGTGCATGTTTATGAACCAGTATGTACACTTGTTCAGTCTTATGTCGATAAACGGGTGTGCGGCGCAGCGTTAGCATACATTTTCCGTCTTACGGCGAAAATCCGGTTTTACGAACACCGCGTGTAATGCATTCCGACTTACGGCAATTTTCATGTTATGAACAGGCGTAGGAACGGAACTCGTTCATAAGTCGGGGACTACCTATTTGCATGGTCATTCAGTTGTTTAGCCCTCCCCCACCTCTCCTCTTTCCCTTCATCTCCTCCCCTTCCCTCCATGAACGTTTCTATAATAATTTCTGAGTTGTACACTACAGTTGCCTTAAAGAGAGTGAATCCTTGTGCAGTCACTTAGTTTGCCTCACATGCATTTATTTAATTTACATTACTTTGTAGAAATTTAGTTTCACTTGTTTTTTTTCAAAACAATATGAAATGATAAAACAGGTGAACACTTTTATAGTCATTGCTATATTTTTTAAGATATATTGTACACTGTGTCAAACATCTGATGAAATATTAATCCACCAAACAATATATTTATTGTGATTTGCTGTAAAAAAAAGAAATATATGTTCAGATGTTTGTTTTTTCTGATCACTCAGTCAATTTAGAAATGCATTAATACATATATTCCATTGCATGCTTAAACTCAAATAATACCTGGAGTGAAATGGTTAACCTTTAATACATGACAATTCAATCTTTTGTCCTAATTTATGAATGTTCACAGGGTAGTTCATTGCATACTGACAATTTCAAATTGCTAATCTTTTAAAATCTCTATTAAAATGCACATTTTGAATCAAAAAGGAACAGACATAAAAGCAACAGTCATTTTTTGTTTTATTTGAACTTGTATATAAAAAATTGGCATCGCAGGGAAAAATATTGAGCATGTCTCAAGACAAATGTTTCAATTGATGTTTTAAGGTTTGCTCTACGATCTTCCAGGTGTCTCTGGTGGAGCCTGTTCTTTCTGTGGTTCCTCTGAGCTCCTCTTGATAGCCAGCACTTTCTCAGCCGGTCCAACACTTGGATCTTTGGCTGCCTGGATGTGGAGCTTTCCATCTGGAGAAAGGTAGCAGCTGACAGCTTCATGGTTCACCCCTTCAGGAAGATCAAACTCCTGTCTGAACTCCTGCAGACTGTAAGAGTAGGAGCCTTTCTGGTCCTCTTGCTTCTTCTCAGACTTCCCCATGACTCTCAGCTTCCTGCCCACCTGCTTGACTGACAGCTCCTCAGGAGAAAAGTCCTGAGTGTCCAGGGTCAGGCCAAAGTGGTCTCCCTCTTTGTCCAGCTGGTAGGAGACTGGCTGCAGGACCACACTGCTCCTGAGAGGCTCTGTGTCCCCCAAGATCTGGCGTTGAAGTTTGTCCATCAGCTGCAGACTGTTGTGCAGCTCCTGCAGGAGATCCTGCTGGTGGAGCAGAGGTCTGACTTCTGGCCACAGACTGCGAGCAGGCCAGATGTTCATGACTGGTCTTAGATCAGATCTGAATGCATGAGAGGTCAGCATCTTCCTGGTTTAGTCTTCTTCTTGTGAGTCTGATCTCTGTTGAATCTCTTATCTTCTGTGTTGCTTTCTGTCTCAGCAGAGGGAGAGTCTCAGCTTTATATTCTAACAGGAGGAGGTCCAGACTGTTCCAGAAATTACTGCTACTTACCACATTGTTCCACTAGATGGTGGAACTTTACAAGGACCCTGAGGTCATTTAATATTTTTTTTATTAATTTATTCATTTTATAAGAATGAAATACAACAAATAACGTATATATATAAAAAAATGAAAAGAAAAAACATAAAAGAAAGGTAGCAGATGAAGAAAATATCTTGTTAAATCTGCTCCTTTTTTCCTATTTGAGTTCACAACAATCTCAGAAATGTAGTTTTCTTAGAAAAGTAAGTAAAAACATTTGGATGTTGTGTTTTCAGGCTCTGTTGATTTTTATGTGTTGTTCATGTTGCTTTATCTCTTACTGCATGACAAACTTGTTTCTACAGTTGACTTTATGAGCTGGAGACATAAAGTTGCACAGATATAAGACATGTTTAAATGCATCAAAAAGCTGAATATAAACAAAAAACTTGATTTTTTTTTTTCAGAAGACTGATCACACAACCCGTTTTAATGTTAAATGTGGTATTAGACAGATAAGTTTACTAATTGGCTTCTTGTGTATGTGAATGTTTTTGTTCACTGCCCTGAAACAAATCCTGTTGTGACTTGATGCTGTATAATAAAACTGATTTGAATTTATTTATAATATTTAAAATAAACAAAAACTAAAATTTTAAAGCATTTCTATAATATTTTGCTTGTGGAGTTTGATATTCTATTGTTAAAGTTGATCTTTCTATTTATGTATTTATTTATTTATTTTATTAATCTGATATCAGAAAATATTTAGCTGTTTCAAGGCTGGAACTTTAGGATTTCAGGAAAATACCACCTTCTAGTGGGTCAATGTGGTAAGTACCAGTAATTTCTGGAATAGTCTGGACCTCCTCCTGTAGAATATAAAGCAGAGACCCTCCCTCTGAGAGCAACACAAAAAAGAGATTCAACAGAGATCAGTCTCCCAAGAAGAAGACTAAAGAAGATGCTGAACCCTCATGCATTCAGACTTGCTTTAAGGCCAATCATGAACCTCGCCTGGCCTGCTCGCAGTCTGTGGCCTGAAGTCAGACCTCTGCTCCACCAGCAGGATCTCCTGCAGGAGATGCGCAGCAGTCTGCAGCTGATGGACACAATTCAACGCCAGATCCTGGAGGACACAGAGCCTCTCAGGAGCAGTGTGGTCCTGCAGCCAGTCTCCTATCAGATGAACAAAGAGGGAGACCACTTTGGCCTGACCCTGGACACTCAAGGCTTTTCTCCAGAGGCGCTGTCAGTCAAGCAGGTGGGCAGGAAGCTGAGAGTCATGGGGAAGTCTGAGAAGAAGCAAGAGGACCAGAAAGGCTCCTACTCTTACAGTCTGCAGGAGTTCAGACAGGAGTTTGATCTTCCTGAAGGGGTAAAACATGAAACTGTCAGCTGTTACCTTTCTCCAGATGGAAAGCTCCACATCCAGGCAGCCAAAGATCCAAGTGCTGAACCTGAGAGAGAGCTGGCTATCAAGAGGAGCTCAGAGGAACCACAGCAGAGAGAGGAGTCACAGGAAGAACAGGCTCCACCAGAGACACCTGACAAATCACAGAACTGAACACATTGAAATATTTTGTGTTCTGACATGTTGAATGTTTTTTCCCATTGATTTTGTTGACAACTTTTGTACATGTAAATAAACCATTTAAAAAAATGGATGTTGCTTTTAATGTCAGTTCTTTTTTTGTTTCATGTCCTTTAAAATGTGCATTTGAATAGAGATTTCTAAAGCTTAATAAATTGGAAGTGTCACCCTATCGAGTGAACATGTATACATTAGTACAAAAGATTGTTTAAAATATCATGAATTTTAATCATGAGGTAATATTGATTTCAAGTATTAAATGGAATAATTTACATTTGTAAATTGACTGAGTGTTCATCAGAGAAAAAAAATATTTTAAATGGTATTTTGAGTTTCTAAGTCCCTACATATATTTTTCTACTTTGACAGCAAATTATAAAAATATGTAGGTGGATTAATATTAAATCAGATATTTGACAAGAGTCAACAGTACATCTAAAAAATTGGTATCAGTGACCGTAGTGTTCAACACAGAAAATGTGATTGAAAAGTCCATGGAGGGAAGGGGAGGAGACAATGGGAAAGGGATAGGTGGGGGAGGGCTGCACAAACTGAATGACTGTGCAAAGATGAGCTAAGTAATAAAGACCACTGAGCAAGACTCTGTGACCACTCTGAAGGAGTTACAAGATTCAACAAGTAAGACTGAGCGTACCACTGTTGTCAGACTTCTTCACCAGTCTGCGCTTTACTGGAGAGTGGCAATAAGGGAAACTTGTATATTATATTCATTCATTACACACAGACTGATATATTTCAAATGTTTATTTATTTTAATGTTGCTGTTTATAACTGACAGTGACAACTAATGAAAATCCCAAATTCTGTATCTCAGAAAATTTGAATACTGTGAAAATGTTCAATACTGAAGACACCTGGTGTCATAGTCTAATCAGCAAATTAACTCAAAACACTTGCAAAGGCCTTTAAATGTTCTCAGTCTAGTTCTGTAGGCTACACAATCATGGGGAAGACTGCTCACTTGACAGTTGTCCAAAAGACGACCATTGATACCTTACAAAAGGAGAGCAAGACACAAAAGTTAGTTGCTAATGAGGCTGGCTGTTCACAGAGCTCTGTGTCCAAGCACATTAATGGAGAGGTGAAGGGATGGAAAAGATGTGGTTAAAAAAAGTGTACAAGCAATAGAGAACACTGCACCCTGGAGAGGATTGTGAGTCACAGGGTCCACAAGAGACACCCAACAGATCATGGAACAAACCTGAAACCAGGATGATTCATTTCCTGTTGTGGCCATTTAGATTGTGTGTTTTCTTGGTTATTTGTGTTTTTTGGGCCCGAACTGCAAAGCGCTGCAAAGGCCTATTGTAATCACTCTGTTAAGGCCCGATTTGCAATTTTTTTCTGCCAAATGAATTGGCACTTTGGGTGCCTTTTCATATCCCAAAACTCACCAAATATGGCGGCCGCATCAGGTCTGGTGAAAATTTACGTATTTTGAGGGCGTGGCAAAAATCGCAACAGAAATGACTCAAGAGCACCACCTAGAAATTTTCAAAATACCTTCCGCATTGTTCTTAGTTTGACGTAGTCGTAGAATCATGAAATTTGGTACACTTGTCCTCCTCATTTGGACAAACTTCTCCTAGGGATTTTGCTCCATCAGGTTCAAACTTGGCCGGTTTCTTCATAAGGCATGGGAGACCAAAAGTTATCAAAACGTTTTATTTTGAAGCATGCTGAAGGGGTGGAGCCAGACGTCAGTTAGACATCTTACCATGAAAAACGAAACGCTAATAGCACCTACACAAAAACTGTCTAATTACAGAGGTGGCCATAACGTTGATCGCCATCTACCGGTTGATCGCGGAGACATTACTGATCGATCGTAGCTTGACTTTTTTTTTCTTTTCGCAGCGTGACTTTAAAAAATTGTCAGCCTATCAAACATCCCGTTACTTGATTGACATACAGGGCAACCAATCAGATGACAATGAATCTTGAGTTTTAGCCTATCAAACATCCCGTCACTAGATTGACATACACGGCAACCAATCAGAAGATGAGCTTTAGGTCATCGCTCATGCGTGAAAACAACAGCGCGAAAGCGAAACGCAGCAAAACATACAAGCGAAAACAATTATATTTCGGACTGTTTATGGAAAATACGACATCAACTTCCCACTGAAAAGCCAGCAGAGAAAGAGAAAGGTGGAGGAACTAAAATCCCAGTTGTCCGGACAGCAGTCCTTTTTCACTCACCCAACTTCCGGGTGCTCACCAAAGCATCGTTCCAGGTGAGTGACGCTGTGATGTTTCTCTGCACGCTTAAGAAACATACTGGTTGGGAGTTGACGTCGCTTTATTATTCAAATCATACGAGACACTTTTCATACAGCATAACCTTGACTTCTCTGCACT
>JBBPBX010022008.1:18789-41836 GCA_038048925.1 Garcialebias charrua
AAGAAACATACTGGTTGGGAGTTGACGTTGCTTTATTATTCAAATCATACAAGATACTTTTCATAGAGCATAACCTTGACTTCTCTGCACTTTTCCCTGTCCCGTAGCGCGCGCGTTTGTGTCACACTCTTTCGCAGTGCGTTCAGGGACAGTCTGTAACATAAATGCATAAGCACCGCTGTATACATTAAATCTCGCCGTACCAGAAGAGCCATTTTTATGCCTTTGTTCACTAAATTAAACTTGTCCGGAGCTATAACAACCTGCTACAACTGTGGTTATCAAATGGTGGCCTGTGGACCACTTTAGATTTGCTGGAGGGGGCTTTTGTAGAGATGACATTTATTAAAGTAAAAAATATCTAATGATTTTTTAACATTTATTAAAGTAAAAGACCAGATTCGTATAAAGAAGGGGAGTGGGGATCAGTTTCTACCATCTTTTATTAAATAAATAAATAAATAATCTATATTGCTGTCACCACCACCGGGCACATCATGTGGTCCCTGCGGGCGACCAGGTGCCCGCGGTCACCACGTTGGTGAGCCCTGATTTATTATATGTGTTGTGCAATATTGGCTTATTCAGAGTCAGAGTCAGAGAATCTTTATTGTCATTTGCACCGCATGTGGTACATGTGATGAAATGAGATTATGTACACAGGGTCCCAAAAAACTAAGAAAAACATCAACTAGAAATACACTAAGCACTAATGTAATAGAAAAACAAAATCATTACAAACAGACAGCCGCACGAACATGAGTCTATATGAGCAAATGGTCACATATGAACACAGCAACAAGAAAACCGATCAGCATCAGCATGATGTGATATTTTGCAGTGTTTACTCTTATTATTTATTTATTCATGAGTCTAACAGCCTCAGGGTAGAAGCTGTTCCTCATTCTAGTGGTTCTACACTTAAAGTTGCAGTATGTAGCTTTTTTTATAAACATATTTCTTCTCTCTGTCACTATTTTTTGACAGAGTGATGGTAAACAGGTA
Source organism: Garcialebias charrua (assembly GCA_038048925.1). NCBI lineage: Eukaryota > Metazoa > Chordata > Actinopteri > Cyprinodontiformes > Rivulidae > Garcialebias > Garcialebias charrua. The sequence goes on from JBBPBX010022008.1 coordinate 19,795, forward strand.
ATCTTTGAGAAATACTATATTCCTCTGGCGTCTCCCGGTGGTTAAAATAGCATTTATAAAAACCAGAGCGGGCCGTTTTTGACCAGCCAATAAAAACAGAGTTATTTTCATGAACGAGCTTCCCCCGCCCTCCCCCCGCCTCTCCCAGCGGCTGCGCGCAGCAGCCGGGCACGCTCCCGTCTCAAACAGTAGCTGTTTCAAGATGGCGGAGGTGGCGAGAGCTTCGAGTGCTCAGGATTGCCAAGCGATGCAGAGTTAGCAACTTTCCTGCTTGAAAAGTAAGTGTCTTTGCTTCAATCATGTGATAGCGCAAATGCCATGTTATTATCTACAACAGGCTAAAACCGTTTTCCGGCCTACAGCTGACGTGATGCTAATGGCAGCAGCTAACTCATTCAACCTCAGTATTGTTTCGATACGTACATTTAGTTATCCTAACTTATTGTATTGTGGATCAGCAAGCAGATATGATGAAAGTACTGTAACTGCGCTGTCTGTGTAAGAGAGGCATGATCACAAGAACTAGCAATTAGCATATTGTCTGCTGATCATTTGGTGGTCATAATCGAAAAGTCTGTTAGTTGTACTACACAATATATGTTGTTGATGCATACATCTCAACCTCTTTGGACGTTTACCTGTATAAAGGGCCTCAAAAATCATTAATTTTTGGAATAAAATCTGTAAAACTTGCGGTGGGGTGGACGAGTTTGTTGTCTGCTGCGGACATGAGCCTGCAGTGAAGCAGGATGAAAGGAGAGCATAAAAAGTTCAAATTTTACTTCTAGCAGCAGAACAGGATGGAAGATGGCTGTTTGATGCTCATTTTTAAATCATCCTAAATGCTTTGATATGTTAGATAAATTTGTCATTGTGTGATAAATGTGTTGAAAAGAATATCTGATTATTGTTTGAACTACATTATATGTTTTTATGCAGAGATGATGACTTTGGGGAAGGTCTCAGAAGTGAATTTGGGGAGACTCCCATTCAGGTTTTGGAAACAAGGTAAGTAAGGGGAAAACATATTTATGTCAAGATTATTTTATGGTTTGCACTGCAACTAATATAACTGTGATCATAATATTATTACACAATTTTAAAATGTAGATGGTAAGGTTGTATGTCTAATATTGTTTATGAAATGTATTTCCACCAGATATTATGGTAGGCAGAAACAAAAACCAAAGTTTAATAGTTGTTTTTATATAATCCATCCATCCATCCATTTTCTTCCTCTTATCCGGGGTCGGGTCGCGGGGGTAGCAGACTAAGTAGGGAGGCCCAGACTTCTCTCTCCCCAGCCACTTGGAGCAGCTCCTCCGGGGGAATCCCAAGGCGTTCCCTGGCCAGCAGAGAAACATAGTCCCTCCAGCGTGTCCTGGGTCTTCCTCTGGGTCTCCTCCCGGTGGGACATGCCCGGAACACCTCACCAGGGAGGCGTCCAGGAGGCATCCTAACCAGATGCCCGAGCCACCTCAACTGGCTCCTCTCGATGTGGAGAAGCAGCGGCTCTACTCCGAGTCCCTCCCGGATGACTGAGCTTCTCACCCTATCTCTAAGGGAGAGTCCAGACACCCTGCGGAGAAAACTCATTTCAGCCGCTTGTATCCGAGATCTTGTTCTTTCGGTCATAACCCAAAGCTCATGACCATAGATGAGGGTGGGAACGTAGATCGATCGGTAAATTGAGAGCTTTGCCTTTTGACTCAGCTCTCTCTTCACCACGACAGACCGGTACAGCGCCCGCTTCACTGCGGACGCTGCACCTATCCGCCTATCAATCTCACGCTCCAGTTTTTATATAATGTATTTCTTTATTGTTATGGCTTTTCTGTGCTGCAATTTTAGTGGACATAAAATTAGAATAATACAGATGCACAATATTGACAATAAATATCTTTGAAGCTTATTTTTTTATTATTTTATTTTTCTAACCGCGTCACAGAAAATGTACAACTTTATAAATTTAAGAATTTTTAAAAAGATGACTTAATTAAAATTCTGTGTTCATGTATAACATACACTTGCACTGAACGTACGTATTTTAGTGCGTGTTAAAAATATGATTTTGTCTATACTTTCGAGTTAGTCTCATTAACTTTTATTGAGAGCATTTATTGTACTGGTTCCCAAGTACTGTACATGTTTCTTTATTTCATGATCAAACTTGATTATTGTTGCTTTAATAAAATATGTAATGTGTTTCCTCAGTATCAATGTTAGTTTGTTTTTTACGTTTATATTTTTTTTGTTTCAGTATGTCTTCGCTAGACATTACGACGACAATGATGAAAGTGACTTGTTATTGCATGTTCTCTCCGTGCATGCGTGGGTTTTCTCCGGGTTCTCCGGTTTCCTCCCACAGTCCAAAAACATGCATGTTAGACTGATTGGTAACTCTAAATTGACCCTAGGTGTGAGTGAGACAGGTCTCTCTTGTAAATGAGTCCCCGTGGCTCAACGAGGCTAGCCTGTATAAATAAAGGTTGAATGAATGAATGTTCTTCTTCCCCAGGTTGTCAGCGCTGTCCTGTTGATGATGATGGTGGTGGTGGTCCCACAGACAGCAGCAAAGCCACACAGGAAGTCCTTTGAAGGATTAGCAGAAGAAACGGTCCCTCTGCGTTTGGACCCAAACAATTTAGTTCCCAGCCTAAAAGTCAGTTCTTTGGCCAGCGACTCCATCTCACCGTGGACCTACAAGTGAGGCTTCAGCTCCTCAGTGTGTTGTCCTTCATGAAGCTCAGAGTCCTGTTAACAGTTTTTGTCTCCTCTCTGTCCTCAGCATCTCCAGGGATGACAACATGTTCCCTCATGCGCTGTCGCAGGCTCACTGTTTGCTCAAAACCTGCCTGGACCACCAAGGACTGGAGGACGGGGGCCTGGAGTCCCGTCCCATTCTGCATCAGGTGCTGGTTCTGAGGCGAGTCAAGACGCCAGGGCCAGGCACCGCCTGGAGTCCAAACTCATCTCAGTGGGTTGCACCTGCGTGAGACCGAAGGTGATCAACCAGCACTGAGGACTGACCCATGGAGACCAGATGAAGACCATCTCCACGCGGGGTGTCCTCCAAAGATCTGTGGCAGGGTGTGGCCTTGGGGCAATTTCAATCCCAAAAATCCTCAATTAAAAGAAAAGAACTTTTAAACGAGTTGATGAAGTTTATCAATGAACCTTAATTTTTTTATTTATATATACTGTATATATATATAGTCATTCATTCATTCAACCTTTATTTAGTCAGGTAAATCTCATTGAGCCTCGAGGGCTCATTTACAAAAGTGACCTGCTACTAACTAAAGAATGATGAACAGCAATGGTAGAATTTCTGTTCATCATTCTACATCATATATATATATATATATATATATATATATATATATATATATATATATATATATATATATATATATATATAGATATAGATATAGATAGATAGATAGATAGATAAGATAGATAGATATATATATATACATATATAGATATACAGTATATATATATAGTATATATACTGTAGTTATAAATATAGTTATTTTTTTATATAGATACCTATATTTATAACTATATATATATATATAGTATATATACATATAGATACCTATATTTATAACTATATATATATATATTATATATATACACAAATGAAAGAGTGGAGATCAGGTGGTTCTCTATGGACTTTAGATGTTTGGACAAGCTGACAATCTGGAGAAGCTCCACATATTTATTGACCTGACCCACTTAAGTGAAGACCAGATCAGTCACCTGGGCCCTGCTTGCTGTTCTGTTGCCCTGAAGGCTGCAGGTTAGGAAGAATTTGGAGTTAATTAAGTTCTGTTTAATTTCTGTCCAGTTTTATTAAAAAGTTATTTAAATCAAACTAAGTACACAACAGAGTATTTAACATCAGGGTGGATGCTCAGTGCTTTATTTATGGTTATTTAAGTGCGTTATGTAACGGTTTGATGATCCTTGTCACATATTTATTTAGGTTTTTTGTGTATTTATTGTCTAAATAAATAAATAAAAAAGATTTTGTCGCTGTGTTCTTTCAAATAGAAAATTATTTCACTGCATGTTCATGAAGAATCATCAATTTAAATGTTTGCATGAAAACAGGGTGACTAGAACTGTTTGTTTTCATCAACTCCCCCTGTGAGCATCGAATCTCATTATGTAACAAAACCAGAATATGAACAAGTCCAGCTGTAGTGCATCAACCCAGGTTTGACTCTTCTCAAGAGCTGAGTGTCAACAGCACGCAGCTGTTTCCTCTTCTTCGGACCGTAGGTCTCTGGGTGTAAATTCCTCGTCTGAAGACCATCGAGAATGTTTCAAAAGTAGATGCGTAACACAGATAAAATGTCACACACTGCAGCAAAGTATTATAACATAACTTATTTACGATACTTTATTACAAATACGCAAAGATTTGAGAAGGAAATAGTCGATCGGGTGACTGCGCCGACGCCATCTTAGAACTGTGTTTACAATGCATGCGCGTTCACGAGACAGGCCAAGCTGTGGAGGAGGAGCTAAGGAGGCGGAGTTACAGGTCAGCCAGAGTGCAAGGGGGAGGAGGGAGAAGGGTTTCTGCTCGAAAATTTCCTAAGTTTCAGGGCTTTACAGAAACTGCAGACCGTGCCTTTAAGCGCAGGGGTGACAGGGCGTTCTCTGTAGCAGGCCCAAGACTCTGGAACGAGTTACCGCTGCTCATCAAACAGGCCCCCTCCCTCTCGGTTTTCAAATCCCGGTTAAAAACTCACTACTACTCCATCGCTTTCAATGCCAGCTGATTTGTATTGGATCGTTTGATTTATGATCTGCAATGTTTTTATGTTTTTCGTGTTGTACTTCATTGTCTGTGTTGCCTGTTGCGTGTTTGTTTGTCCAGCACTTTGGTGTGGACTTGTTCCTGTTTAAAGTGCTTTATAAATAAAATGGTATGGTATGGTATGGTAAATAAGGGGAATTTATTTAATTTGTGTTACATACAAAACAGTCCGGCGCCGGGGAAGTTTATGTTCAGACACCGCGCATCGCGTATGCGTAGTAAAAAAAAACTTTTGCGCGTACGTGCCCTGAGGGGCTACGCGGGGCTACGCTTTTGCGTAGCCCCGCGTAGCCCCCCACTCATGCGCCCTCACTTTTTTGTGAGGACGCATGAGTGTATCTCGGGGTTAAGAATAAACATGTAGATGTATTTATCTATTTCACCCGATCTATCCAAAACAAAAGGCTTAAAAAAAAAAAGAAAATATTACCACAACATTTCTGAGACTGGGAATTGAACCAGGGTCTCCCGCATTCAAGGCGGTCTCTTTAACCATTGACCCAACTTGGCATCCATGTATTGATCCTCCTCCGCACACTATTAAAACAGATACAACGTGACAGTTCCGATGTAGTGTAAAATATTCTTTTTTTTCATTCATTCATTCAACCTTTATTTACACAGGCTAGCCTCATTGAGCCACGGGGACTCATTTACAAGAGGGACCTGTTTCACTCACATCCAGGGTCAATTTTAGAGTTACCAATCAGCCTAACATGCATGTTTTTTTTGGACTGTGGGAGTTAAAATACACAACTAGTGCCATTCCGAAAAGTATAATATGCTTTATGATTTGTTCTTTGTTCGACTGCCCCTAGTGGTCTGGAGCACTTCCGTTGTGGCTTTTCTATTTGCAGCTCGTTCTGTATTTGCAGGTCGTCCCCTTTTGGGAGCGCGACTTATCTTTTGCAGTGCGCCTCATCTGTTGGAGCGCTGTTTTCATTTTGATGCGTGTTTCAACTTTTGGAACGCTGTTGTTTTCATTTTGATGTGTGTTTCAACTTTTGGAACGCTGTTGTTTTCATTTTGATGTGTTTCAACTTTTGGAACGCTGTTGTTTTCATTTTGATGTGTGTTTCAACTTTTGGAACGCTGTTGTTTTCATTTTGATGTGTGTTTCAACTTTTGGAACGCTGTTTTCTTTTTGCAGCGTGCTGTTCTGTTTTTGCTGCGCGTTTGCACCCCTCGGCCACCGTAAGGGACTGAGAGAAACGCAATTTCAATCCTGTGTATGTCCTGTACATATTGCAGTTCTGACAATAAAGTTGACTTTGACTTTGATTAACAGAAGATTTCCTGTGTGAAAAGAAATAATTAAAGGTTAATAATAATAATAATAATAATAATAATTAATTCAATTTATAACGCACTTTTCATTACTGAAAATCTCAAAGTGCTACACATATATTGAATGCTACACACATTCATAAACCGGTGGCGGCAGACTACCATGCAAGGTGCTTTCCAGTCCTACCGGGAGCAACTCAGGGTTAAGTGTCTTGCCCAAGGACACAACGACACATGGTGCGGGTCCCGGGAGTCGAACCGCCAACTTTCCGATCGGGAGACGACTGCCATTACCACTACACCACGGCCGCCCTGTTTAAAGGTTAAAGGTGAACTATGTAATTTCAGAAGGACGCTGGGACTTAGAAAAAATTTCATCAGGTAAAAGCATTCTGCTCCCTCCCCCTCAGAGCCATATATGACTCTGAGGAGGAGCCACAGTCCGTTCTCTGTTGAACTTGAGTTCTGCAGCTCTGCCCCCTGCTGTGTGTCCGCTCAGAGCGCTTCAATATTCTGTGATTATATGTTAATAAAACGTTTTAAAAATTTAATAAAACCATGAATTACTTGTCCAACAACACAAAAACCAGCAGAAATCAGCAGAGCTTCACAAAGCAACGTTGGACATGATTTAATTCGCTCGTGACTTCCTCATGTCTGTCAGTCGATGTCTGGTATGTCTGGAATGTTCCGCCCCCACTACATGTCCTGTCTCTGCGCTGCGAAGTTCTGTGATTATATGTTAATAAAACGTTCTAAAAAATATAATAAAACCATGAATCACTCGTCCAACAACACAAAAACACCCTGAAATCAGCAGAGCTTCACCAGCCACTTTGGACATGATTTAATTCGCTCGTGAGTCGTGACAAATCCATTTCCTCATTCCTGTGAGTGAAGGATGAAGCGATCACTTGACTTTTGGCAAAAAAACAAAATAAAAGTCCAGCTCTGGGATGAAGAAGGGATATTTAATACATTTGTATCACATCAGTCCTGCATCGCTTTGCAATCCTTTGAATGAGAACGAGCCGCGGCGCTGGGGCTGGGACAGGCGGGGGTGTGGGTTGCGGCGTGACAAACAACTCTGTTTTTATTGGCTGGTCATTGTCCGGGTCACTCTTTAGTGTTTTTATAAATGCTGATAGAGAAGCAAGGGGACTACAGTTTTTTTCAGAGATTACTTTGTCTAACATCAGTCTGTCAGTAGATAGTGACAGAGTGAAGAAATATGTTAAAAATATATTGTTAGAAAAGTTACAGACTGCATTACAAACTTACATAGTGCAGCTTTAAACATCAGTTGGAGCGTGGCCTCTTTCTGCACCAGACCAACAGGGAGCAGCTACAATTACTAACACTAGAGCTCAAAGCTAAAGTTAGTCAAACCACAGAAAAAATAACCTTAACAGAACTGCTGCTAACACAGCTTAACACCTAACTTCTTTTTTTAACTAAACGCTAAATTTTGCTAACTCAAAGCTGATAGCTAAAATGACCAAAGCTGAACATTCAGATTGGCAAACGAGCTAACATGAAGTCATCAGTATCTTAGCAAAAAGCAAATCAAACTAAAATTAGAGGAATTGCATTTCCTATGAAAATGCAGTGTGAATGCTGATTGCAAAAAGAAAATACCGGAAAATGCAGAAAAATGTTGGAATTTGATTAAAACAGCCATAATGTATAGAAAAGCAGTAATTAGCAAAATATATATAAATAAAAGTGAAACGAAGAAAAAAGGCCAAATTAGCAGAAAGAAGCTAATAGGAGCTGAAAACAGTTCAAATGAACACAACTGAAAACAAAATAAACCGAGGTGGTGTAGAGGTGGGGCAGCCAACTTGAGACCAGAAAGTTGCAGGTTCAATTCCTCATCATGCTCACATGTAAATGTGTCCTTGAGCAAGACACCTAATCATTGTGACAGTGGTATAGTGGTTAGCATAGCTGCCTTCCAAGCTGTTGACCCAGGTTTGATTCCTGGCCAGTGCATTCCATTTTATGGGGCCAAGATGTAGACGCAGGGCGGCTGACCTGGGACCAGTAAGTCGCGGTTCGACTCCTCGCCATCTCCACAAATCATGGTGCCTCTGAGCAAGACACCCAATTCTTAACTGCGCCCCGGGTGCTCAATAACTGCCCACTGCTCCACCTGGGTGCAACTCACGTGTGATGGGTTAAATGCAGAGAATTAATATCATAACTGAATGTCATGAATTGTTTAAAGCTGAGCAGATTTTCTACGTGGAATTATTCTGAAGTAATGACGGTTAAATTATTATTATTAGTGACAGTTAAATTCATATTATTATTACTAGTGACAGTAAAATTATTATTAGTGACAATTAAATTATTAGTATTTAATACTAATAATTTAATTGACACTAATAATAATAATTTAACTGTCACTAATATATTAGTGACGGTTCAAAAAGCAGTAAGATGTTGAAGGATTTCACTGAACCTCATTAAATTTCAATGAGGAAAGAATAGCTGACAAATCTTAATATTTCAAAAAGTTTAAAAGATTATCAATACCAAGTCATAGCAGGAGTCTCCTGAACGAGCCGAACATTTTGATACCTAAATTGCTGAAACAATAGCGTGACTGTTTTGCAGCGTTCACACAATTAGATTGTTGCGAATTCAAAAGGTTGAAGGAAGCTCTGAAACGAATGTGCAAATTTTATGTAGGTTTATTGTACATATAAGAATAAACCTTACAGCAGACAACAGACCTGACTCCAGCACAGTCCAACACACACATCTTCGAAGGCGGACCACGGTTTTATACCTCTAGATGACGTCATCGCCTCGTGGGACCAATCCTGGAATCGAACCGCCTTGGAACCGCCCTAGAACTTTTCTACTCTGTGAGTGATCCGCCTCTCAGCCAATCAACTACCAGCTCTGTATGTCAATCATCCAGTGTTGTGTCTGTTGTATTATGCAGGCGTGTAACTGAAAAACTCTTCCCTATTGGAAATAAAGCCCGAGAGAAAAACGTTCTGCCTAGTGTCACATTTCACATTATAAGGCAGAATTAAGTGAATACAAATAATGGAACATAATGGGTGTAATGCAATACTGATAGAAATATATTTCAATTCCCCTTTTGACATGACAAACATCATGTCAACAAAATCCTATATGTTCTATGTGAGAATGCAATTAAAAACTTGATACACATTGGAAATCTCTAACATTCCCTCCCACAGCAATATTACATCTAAGTTACCCACCCAGAATATAAATCCCTTATATAAAAATAAGCATCAATACTAATTGGTAACAAAAACTACGTAAGAAAATATACGGTAACCGTCAGAGCTTATATGCTGGAAACGCAATAGAAAACTAACAATCTAAAAAATAAATGTAACAAAAAGCAAAGAAATCAACCAAAAACAAAGAATAAAAATAAAATAAACAAAACAACAAATAAATGTAATAAGAAATAAACAAAACAAACGGAAAAAGTAATAAAGAATAAACAAAAACAAACAACAAATAAACAAAAATAAATGTAAAAATGAAACCATAAAACAAATAAAAATAAAAACAAAACAATAAAATGAAGCGGGCTGTCCCTCCTATCAAATATCACGCCTCAACAGGGTATATGCAGGAATAATGAAGTTAAATTCAATACCTTTAAAAAGGCGTCCAATAAAAAACAACTGGACTTTAATCAGACCTTATAAATTCAATACTTTCTCAAAAACCCTTAAATTTCCCAAAATTTGATTTATCAACTCTTAACAACTTCAAAACATTGCATATACTCTGCTCCATTTCTGGTATGTGTTAACCTTAGCAAAGAATCTAAACTATGCTTTAGCCAAGTCAGGCCATCTCATCTTCATCATCATAGACACCTGTGAGGAGAAAAACCCTACACTACTCTCTTACTAATCCAATATCTGAGAAAAGCTCAACTGCTCTTATTCAGAGATGTCTGTGATAAGGGCTAAGACCACATTCAGAAAATTAAACACTTAATCTATGATTAATCTAATCAGAACAGAAAACACAAAAATCCTTCCATAACCTGTCAAACTCAAATATCTTATTCACATCCATTTCCTATATATATATATATATATATTATTCTCTGTACCAGAATGTTCTACCACAAACATTTCCTATCAGTAAAATTCACAGCTAGGCTTACTCTGATACTTCTTAACAAGGTGCAGCTAAAATGTATCCTCTAAAACATTTCTAATTATCGTTCAAATCTAAGAATTAAAATTGATAAAACTAAATTATATCTATAGAAAAATAGTGAAAACCCTGTACACCTTTCTCAAAAATCTATCAACACACAACTATTGTACTGCACATTCACCAAGCACAAACATATATATATAATCACATTAATCTGTCTGAAACATTCACATTCTGTCTGACTCATTCATCTCAACAACCTTCAATCCTTTCTGGACCTCCTGGATCAAACTCACAGTCATTCTTCACAGGTGTAAGAATAACCATATGTATCCTTTCAACATACGGTGTAAACAACAATTGAGAGGTTTCAACAAATAATGAGAAAACCTTGGCATATATTAGTGATTAGTTGGTTAGTTTGTTAGTTAATGTGATTAGTTGTGCTCTGCTGCATGTTCCACCTGTTAACCTGTAAGATAAATAAAAAATGGTGCAGGGAAAATAGATTTTCCCTTCATTGGTTACACTGCAACATTAAGCATTCATTCAACATTAATTAATCTGCTGAAAAGGGGAGGAATGTAAACCCAGTTATGGTAAGGTTCCTCTGCTTGTCCATCACAGCTGTGGAAACATTGTAAAGTGCATTTCCCCTTTTCAAATATAAATTATTCACAATTTTATCTTACACGTTCTGTCACAGGGCTGACAGATCATCAGCAGTCCAGATTTGACCTGTAATGAAAAATAAGAAAAAGTCAGCACTAAATCTATATAAATTACCCCAAACATTCAGATCCAACCTGTTTTTAGGCACTTATTAAAATGATCTTTTATAACTTTATCAAATGTATAACTGTTTCCAGCTCTCATCACTGTATGAAGAGTTAAAACGTTGATCTAATTAGGTATTTGAAATGGTGTGTTTAACTATACAGTATGTTTGTTATCTCCCATCCCCTTTTTTGAAACAGGAGGTAAACAAAAAACATCCTGTTACAAAGAAAACAATGGAAATGCTCATAACACAAACGTCATCTGTACTGCAGGTGGAAATACTACCAGAAAGAAAAAATAAAAACTCAAAACATCCGAACCCAACCAGTAGCATCAGACGTAATACTTCAACCATAAGACACATCCCCCATTAGACACATGTCACACCACCACGACATCCTATGTCAACTTCTTCTTCAACATAACCTCTACTCCATCTCCTCCGCTATCCACACCATAGTAAGAGAGCTTTAATCCTGCTCCAACACCGTGAGCCTTGCTGCCCTTCCACTCGGTCTCCAGGACAAAGAAAACATTTACCTTCCTTCTCTGCATCATGCCAGCAAACTCTCTACCTATGCCTGTCAAAAGGTGAGGAAAAAGAAAAGAAAAAGACAAACACACATCCAAAAAGGAATGCAACAGGTGCCCATACCGAACATGATGGAGAAAACAGAACCAAACTGTACTGCTCTAACGCGAGTACATGAAGGAAAAAACAAAAATGTGTATGGTAATCCAACAATCCATGAGAAGTGTGGCTGTGCAGGTCACGTGTCAGTGAGATCAGTTCCGTGTGTCACAATGAAAAGCGTGTACATGTGTGTGTGTGATATTTTACCATAGCAAAGAATACTGATCATGAAAAACTGTAGTTATCGAACCACCACCTGAAGATCACATGGTCAGCTGACACATCAGCCAGGCTGCAAAGTTTGGTAGTGACGTTTCCAGCTTGACTTTCACTTGTCATGAGTTCTCCAGCCCCCATAGGAGATGTCAAGAGTCCAGCAGTGGGTGCAGACCACAGTTCATAGACTTGGTGCAAAACGTAAACTCCATGTAACAGTTCAGGCACGAGTCATGACAGCTTGCGGCTTTAGCTGAACATGATGCATGTCGGCAGTCCAGTGCATTTTCAGTTCAGTGCAGGTGGTGACAGCGCATTTCGACAGTTCAGTGCAGTCCAGTGCAGGTGAGGAGTTGTTAGCAAAACCTAGCTTCAATGACAGCATACATGTAATCTGTCCAAAAATGGTGTTCAACACTAGAGAGTCATGATGCAACCACTCCATGCTATGTAGGGAACCTAAATGTATGCAAACAAGTGTAATGTTGTGGGGTGAGGAATAAAATTGTAAATTGAGAACTGCATATCTGTGTATAAGTGAAATCCACCACCAAATAGAAACAATTAACTGCTAACTAAACGTCCTCATGGAACACCTGCAACGTTCACTGATCAGATGTCAAGCTGAAGTCCTCAGAAAACACCTAAATAAAGTCACCCCCTGCAGTATGTCAGCTGTGTGAAGACTCCCTTCCAGACTCTGTCGAGCAGGTCAGAAGGCCAAGGCAGAACGCTCCTGCAGAACAAACAAGCGGCAGTCCTCCAAGAAAAGAAAAAAAAAATACACACATAAAAAAGAACAAATAAAAATAAAAACAAACCACCAAAGTACTCCAAACCACCATTACACAGGCCTTGTTCATATGTCATTAAACATGACCTGCACCCCACCAGGCTGAAGTGATGAGAACTGGAAACATAACAATTAATTGCGTGAGATTAACCCTGCATGTACTCCTTCAGGCAACATGTTCCTGGAACCTCACCTATAAAAATCAGAAATGTGCCTTTAACACTGAGAGTGAAAAACACATATCTGCAAAGAATACAGTACTGCATAGGTCAGCGTGTTTAAAACAAAGGTCACAGCAACAGAAAATAAAAAAAATCTGACAAACTAACTAAGTCTTTCACTCTGGAGTGTCCTCCATAGTAGCACTAAAAGTAACTTTTACAGTCCCAGCCTGAGCTGATTAAGTTGTAAAACTCCCCGTTATCAGCCGGAACCCCGTGAGGCAGACCCACTAACAGGCCCAGTACCAGAACCAAGTGACAACTCGCTCAGATTTATGGATGAAAGAGGCCTCTGTGTCGTGCAGGTTCACAGGCACATAGGGGGGGTGAGGGAGGAGATGTCTCCTAGCCTTCGTGTCAGGCACGAACAGGAGAGTGTTATCTTGTTAGAAGCCATAAATCTGAGGTCCAGCCAGCAGCTTGCATCTGCGAAACTGCTTCGGCACATCCCCAGACCTGGTTCCTGTCTTCCTGGCTTTTACACTCACAAATGCAATAAATGAGAATAAAAATGAAAATAAAAAATCTGTCCCTGTTGCCTTTGTTTGTTTTCAGCACTTTCCGGAGTACAGGCCACAAGTGTCTAAGAGTAAGGAAAGAAAAAAATAAATAAATAAACAAAAGAAAGTAAAAAAAAAAAAAAAAAAAAAAAAAAAAAATTGCGACCTATACACCGGAAAATACGGCAATCAACTTCAACTGGGAAGGGGAAGAAAAGATTTGACTCTAACGGCGATCACTGGTCCCGGATGTGAAGTAAATCACCTTCTCGGCAACTCTTGTGAACCCGGAGCGGCCCAGACCACTCTGTACGGCAAGCCGTGTGCTGGATGAAAGCCAGCGTGACTCTACGGCGAATAAATCCCGGAGTTCACCTCTGACCTCAGCCCCACAGCTCCCGGAGCCCATAAAATAAACAAATAAAAAAAATGTCTCCCAGCCAACAGGCCGGAGCGCAGAAGTGGGATGTGGGGGAAGGGCAAACTTAAGGCATCGTAAATTATCCCTACGCGTGTGTGGAACTTCTGTGCTCTTCACCTTACTTACATGTACAAAAACCGCCAAAAAAATGCACATTCAAATGAAATACCAACAGTAGTTCACGTTTTTTTTTTTTACTTTTAGCTGCTAACATTATAAAACACTGGCCCACCTCGAGACAAACAGCCCTCAGTCAACAAATAATTTAGTGTGTCCAAACGCAGACGTTTTGTGTAAGAGGGGTCCTGCTCACCTCTGTGAATCACCGGCTGTTGACTGCGCGCGTGCTCGTCTCTGTCGGCGGTGGGGGGGGGGGAACCCTCCAAATCATCTCTCGTTTCAGACGAAACTGCAAACCTCTCCACGTCGGTGGTCACCAAATTGTTGCGAATTCAAAAGGTTGAAGGAAGCTCTGAAACGAATGTGCAAATTTTATGTAGGTTTATTGTACATATAAGAATAAACCTTACAGCAGACAACAGACCTGACTCCAGCACAGTCCAACACACACATCTTCGAAGGCGGACCACGGTTTTATACCTCTAGATGACGTCATCGCCTCGTGGGACCAATCCTGGAATCGAACCGCCTTGGAACCGCCCTAGAACTTTTCTACTCTGTGAGTGATCCGCCTCTCAGCCAATCAACTACCAGCTCTGTATGTCAATCATCCAGTGTTGTGTCTGTTGTATTATGCAGGCGTGTAACTGAAAAACTCTTCCCTATTGGAAATAAAGCCCGAGAGAAAAACGTTCTGCCTAGTGTCACATTTCACATTATAAGGCAGAATTAAGTGAATACAAATAATGGAACATAATGGGTGTAATGCAATACTGATAGAAATATATTTCAAGATAAAAGCTAAATGCAGCAGAAAAGTATCTAAGTTTAAATTATCATGCTGAATGATGAAACTGGCAAGCTGTAGCTAAATTAGCAAAACTATATCTGAATGCTAAAACTAGCCAAACTATAGTTACAAGCTAAAATTAGCAAAACGTAGCTGAATGCTTACATTCACATACTATAGCATAGCTAGACAAAAGCTAAATTAGCAAAACCTTAGCAGAATGCTAACATCTCTCAGCTAGCATTTAAGCTAGCATTAGCAGCTAAAGTATTTAAAAAAAAAACAGTTATTTATTTACCTCATCAGCAGCTGGACCACTGTTGGTAATAATTCATGTCCATTTTGTTGAAAAGTGTGAGTTGACCTGGTTTACTTTGTTCAAATACAGCACCGCAGACACAACGGCTAATGTAGCGGCTAACTGGTGTACAGTAATATTTATGTAGGTTTTGCCAAAGATGCTTCATTCATATTTAAGAAGCAACATTTCAGTTTTAAAAGCTTGACAGCTGCGTTACAACTTAAAGCTACTGCAAACTATAAAATTAAACCCAAAAGAAGATATTTTAATTACTGGTATATCAAATGGTGCCATCTGAAAGTTTACACATTAATTTACAGATATATTGATGTGCAATTCTAAAATGTGGGTACGCACTGAATCTTAACAAGCTCCAGCAGAAAGCCACGCGAGAGCCCTGACTTAAGCTGTCTGTAGGGAGATGTTTTGTAACTGCTAATTCAAACAAAAAGCAACTGAATGGAGGAGTTGACCTCATACGCCTCTTTAGTGGTTGCCATTGTTGACCCATCTGTCACTTCGGCTGTTTCTTAGTAAACAAATACAAGCAGTAGCTGACAGCCGTTCACACATTTTACTGTACTTAGAAATTTGAATTTAAGGACAATCATATGAGAAAAATGTGCCTTATTTTTGCACTTTATGAATTTATTTTTTGACCTCATAATGTTGCAATGAGTTAGTCATAAATCATGCTTCTGGTCCGTCACAGCAGAGTTGTTTTTTAAGTTTTCTGTTCATGTGAAGCCTAATATCTAAACTCAAACCATCGTAGAGGTTAAGTGTCGGTACTCAACACCGTGCTGTAATTACATTTGCTTTTCTTAGTTATTTCTCATCTTTTTGATCAAAACTTCAATAATTTGTCTAAGACGTTCATTTTCATCAAACTATTTTGTCTTGAACTCACCATAAAGAGATTAGTCGTACATTTTTTTAGTCTTAACTGATATTGTTTGTACTTGAGATAAAAAAAAAATACACGTCTTGTTTAAATTCTTTGTTTGAATTTTCTGTAAAGTACAATGTTTGGTGGAAAAACAGATGGTTGTTTCTTTTGACACCTTCACCTCCACTTCCTGTGCGACAGAGAACTCACTCTGACAAACGACGGTTACAAAAACACAAACACTTTATTACACCGAACTGAACAACAACAAATGTGTAGAAATCAGTGATCCATCCATGAAACACAACACTGAAGCACCTGTAAACAATGTGATTAAAACCACAGAACAGCATATCAAGAGTTGTTCACATGAAGGAGCAATACTCAAACATCTAACCAAGTTTTATCAGTCAAACCACATACAGTATTTTAGTTCTTAATCGGTGGAATAAACTTTACAAATTATGAGGTAACATGAACAAATCTTCCTGAGACCCAGCGTATTTATATTTGTATGAGCTTTTGATCCAAAATTGTTATTTTAAATATTATTAAACATTTTCCTTTGGGACTTCTGTTGTGACTTGGTGCTATATAGATAAATTGAATTTCTTTGTCTTGGAACGTTTACACAGGACTGTAAATTTATTTAAAATTTTCAAAAATAAATTTCTGACTTCTGTCAGCTTCTCCCCCACAAACGTGCCATCAGCAGAAAGTCAGGGTGCAAAATGAGATTTTGTGGTTTAGATCCTATTTAGAAGTTTTTGTGTACATGTTGGAGCCATCTGTAGCACCTCTCACATGTGGAGTACCTCAGGGATCTATACTTGGTCCCCTTTTGTTTTCCCTTTATTTACTCCCTCTGGGATATATTCACCGGAAATATGGTGTTACTTTTCATTTTTATGCTGATGACAGCCAAATTTATGTTCCATTAAAACAATATAAACAGTACTCCATGAACCAACTCCTGGAATGTATGGCAGAAGTCAGAGCAATGGATGTCACAGAACTTTTTACATTTTAATGAGAAAAAGGCAGAGGTCTTGTTGTTTACGCCCAGTGATGGTTCCAAAGCCCATGCTCACCTGGGTCCTTTAACAAAACATCTGACTGAGACAGCAACTAACCTGGGCAATGATTTTAAACTTGATACACAGATTAAATCAGTGATCAAGTCCAGCTTTTATCACTTGAGACAACTAGCTAAGGTCAAACCATTTCTCTCACTGCATCATTTAGAGATTTTAATGCATGCTTTCATTACAATTCATCTGGACTACTGTCATTTTATGTCAGTCTGAGCCAGTCGTTAGTGACTCGACTTCAGCTGGTTCAGAATGCTGCTGCTTGCCTGGTACCAGAAAACGAGAGCACATCACCCGTTTTAGAATTACTACATTGGCTCCTAGTTCGTTTCCGGATTACTGTAATTTTAAGGTTGTTTTATTGGTTTTCAAACGTCTTCATGGTCTCAACAGTATCTGTCCAACCTGCTCCAGCTGTATGTTCCCTCACATTCTCTCAGATCAGCAGATCAGCTGCTGTTGGTCCTTCCAAAGTCTAACAGGAGGCTGAGAGGTGACTGAGCGTTCTCGGTCGCTGCCCTTAAACTGGAATGAGCTGCCTGTGACATCACTTCCTGTTTTTAAATCTTCTCTGAAAAAAAAAAAACTTTTTTTGCTTTGGCTTTTAACTCAGCTTGAAATGTTGGTTTTACTGTTACTAAGTTATTTATTTTTATTGTCTTCACTGTTTGCCATTTTTATGATTTTAACAATTCATTACTTTTATGGTTTTAATAGCCTGGTTAAACCAGACCCTGTCCTTCACTTTGCTTCGGACTAGGGTCTGGCATTCCTCCCATAGCAAACGATTTCTCCGTAGATTTTTGAACGGACCAATCAGAGAACAGAAGGCGTAGTTTTGTTAGCTTAGCCTGGCGAGGTCCAGGCTATTCAGATAAAAAGCTCAGAAACCACTCGGTGGATATTTTTTTTGCTACCAGTGTGTAATTATATGGCTCTAATTTACTGACTGTTGGCCTTGATGAAACATTTGAGATAAAATTCAATTTTTTATCATTTATTTTCGTAGCGCACCCGAGGCTGTTTGGAAAATGTCAAACCGAAACTATTTAAATCCAGCAGATTTGACCAGTTCGTGAATTGATTTAGGAACTGTTGAGCTCAGAAACACTTTATAACGTCAGCTAAGAAATATAGTTTTTCTCAGGAAAGAAATAATAGTTTTTTACCTTGTTTTGTTGAAAATTCCTTCGTGGCGGCAGCCATTTTAACTGACGACGTCAGTCCCAGGGTTGCCAGATAAACATAAATTTTATTTTATTTTTATTTTTTTTACCCCTTTTCAGTGCAAATGTTCACTAAACTCAACACACTATTAATCTTATCAGACCCTCACGCAGCAAATATGACAGTTTGGGTAAAAAATAAAATAAAATAAGCAACAGTACTAGATGATTCGTTAATTCTTATCTGGCAACCCTGTCAACGTCGTTCAAAACTCCGCCTTCTGTTCTCTGATTGGTCCGAACAAAAATCTACCGGAGAAATCCTTGTGGGTGGGTGAAGTCCCAGACTGTGCAGTGAAGGGAAATGAGAATTGAGCGGAGCTGTGCAGGAAGGCGAGGGCCAGGCTATGGTTTTAATTGATTTCTACTTTTTTGTGTACATAATTTCGTTCCACCTCATGTACCACATAGGGTGTGAATGACAATAAACAATCTCTGACTCTCTAACTTTTATGTGTTATCAGTGTACAGCACTTTGGCCTACGGTGTTGTTTTTAAAGTGCTTTATTAATAGAGTTGTATTGCACCTTATTGTATTTTAATCATTGTAAATGAAAAAAAACAACAACATTAAAATATTGACGAAAAATAAAATTTTGGGTCTCAGGAAGCTCATTACTGATAAAAGAACTAAAAACTCAGCTGGTTTATTATTATTTCACGTTTTTCTTGTTCTTTTTGTATAAAGGGATTGTTATACGGCACACATAAGCCCGACTAACAGAATGCTATCATGATTAAATTACAGTAATGATCATCATTATATTTTACAAGTATTTGAGACTATTTTACGATTTACAGCCAGGACAACCCAGTCGTGGTGTTTTTATTCAACATGTTGGTGAACCTGAATGAGTTCTGCCGACGGTCACAGCCTGAGTTTGGCTCAGAAACAGTTAGTGCTGGTTGTTCGCAGGTATTCTTGGTCAGCGCGCCGCCATGCGAGCCATGCCAGGGTTAACGAAGGAGAAGTTACTGAACATCGTCTGGTCGACGCTGTTGATGAGCGTGCGGTCGGCGCACGACAGCCGCGGCTTCTCGTTGATGAACTCCTTGTCGAAGTTGCTGCAATCGCTCGGCGACGTCTGAGAGGGCGGAGATGAAACGTTTGAAGTTAAAAACCATCATTTCATGTCCACGCCACTAAAGATAATATGTGTTTATAATATAAGTTTAGTAAAATAACTGACGCTAGATTTTAACTAGAAAGAAAATAAAGATGATCAAACAAAAACCCAAGTTTTTCAAATATTTAGCTAAAACATTTTGCAGGTGATATGCATTCTTCCAAGGAACACGTTTTATTCTTGTAATGCCTTTTCTTATTTATCCAGTGGCTAAAATTTAAGGAGCTTTTTGAAGCTTTACTCTTAGACTCTCCTATTTTCATTATTCATTTACTAAACTTTCAGTTACGTTTTTTCCTGCATAGCCACTCATTCATTTAGAGCCACCATGCAGGTAAATGTAATAATAATAATAATGAATTCAATTTATAATGCACTTTTCATTAATAAAAATCCCAAAGTACTAAGTACAGGTAGACCCAAAGCGATGACATATTTAGCAATTATCAGATGCTTTTATCAAAATTGGTAAAACAACACAACTGAGAATACGAGGCCAATAGAGAACTGTTCAGATATTTAGCAGGAGATCAAACCAAGTTGGACGGACCATCATGAGGTGGTCTCATTAACGGACCCAACAACCTGTTCCAAGGTTTTATCGGTCTTACAGTTCTTGTTCCTCATGGGATTTTATATACTTTTTTGGAGTTGCAACCTTTGGGCTCCATTTGTTCCTAATGTCTGGGTGTAAATAAAAAAAATAAAAAAAATGGACATCATAAAGTCCACGACAGCTTCAGTGTGAAAAAGTGGGCAAGGTTTTTTGTACAGCTTTGAAACAGTTGAACCTCAATAAAACACAGTTCATCTGTATTTGTTGTACTTTTCAGTGTGACAGCTGGATATTCCTGTAAATTATAAAGCATTTTAATATCTACATTTGTACCAAAGATTATTGTGTGAATGTTTATAAATCATTCTCACTACTGAGATTGGTTTTTCTTCCGTACGTTTTTCGGCACGCAACTTCTTACGTTTTATTTCAGCAGTTTATATTTCAAAACGTTCAGCTACTTCAGGACATTCCTTCTCAGACTTTTGGTGTTTGTGCAATTTTTTTTATATATACATTTATATATATATATATATATATATATATATATATATATGTAACCGCCCACATCTGACTCGTCTGTACTCTGCGTTGTGTCACGGGTAAAAAGAATCAGCAGACGAGGACTGCAGCAGTAGGGCAGGTTTATTCTGTTTAAAACAAGAGTACATTTAGTACAGCAGTTTTCAGGCTCTGGCCTCCCCACACACACCTCTCTCCAGCGCAGCACGGCGCAATCTCACCGGAATGTGTTGAAACCAACCAAAATTCTCAGAAATTCATAAATAATAAAGTAAACTCTCCATTCATTCAAAAACTATTAAAATAAAACACAAACAGAACTATTCTGCCCAACAGTTACAATTCTTATATTTCAAATTGAATTAACAAAAAAAATAGATTCCATTATAACATGAAAATGTACTAATACATTAACTTAACATCTAGATAGCATTTTGAAAGAACTCACATACCTGTTTAAAACAAGAGTACATTTAGTACAGCAGTTTTCAGGCTCTGGCCTCCCCACACACACCTTAACCAATCAGAAGAACAAAAAAAAGAACCACATTGGCATGAAACCTCGACAAATGTCAGTAACTTGGGGATTAAACACCCAATAGTGTGCTGCACTAAACATAAAACAGTTTAAAAACGATATATATCAAGTTGTGAGTTTACAGAATATACTTTTAAGAACATTTTGAATACTTTAATACACAAACAGAAGACAGCTGCTGTGACACCTACCTCTCTCCAGCGCAGCACGGCGCAATCTGGAGGAGAGAGCGGGAATGCGCGGCAATACAGAGGATGTGACGCGGAAACAGGAAACAAGAAAATAAAAGCTTCTCCGCCAAAATAAAATGCAGTTCAGAAATCAAGAAAAACAGATTATGAAGATGGATTTGGGGTGAAATATAAACATTTTTTACACACTTGCTACATCCACCCCTCCTATATTTCACCAAAATCTAAGTCAGTCTCAGTTGTACAATCCCAATACTGTACATGGAAAACTGACGGATTCGATGAAAATTTTGCACAGAGTCGCCATAACCAAGTATAACATTCAGCTTGAGAGCCACCTATAACAGGTTTCGAAGGAACATACGGTTGATCAGACCTCTGCCCTTCTCAGATCAATATGATGCCATCTACACCATACAATTCTGTGCCAACTTTAAACCCATCAACACAATACAGGATGTATATTTGAGGAAAACAATATTCCATTACAATTACTTTGCTGAACTAAACATATACAAAACTCTAAACAAATGAATTCACTCAAAACCAAGTAAGAATGGACTGGGATTTTTGGCTCACAGAGTTTGCCAAATCCTTAAAATCAAAAGGTCTTTGAACCATGGATTCAATGAGTCTGTTCACCCTTTTGCTGACCCTGCCCACTCGAGTCCTGACGACTTGGTCACTATTCTCTGAGGGATGACACATGTCCGGGTTAGCATCTGAGTTCACCGGAAGAGCCTCTGTGTCCATGGAGTGTGCATGACTCACTGTATGCAACTCTTCTTCTGCCACATGCCCATCAGCATGTTCTCCTGAAAGTTCCATCACA
>JBBPBX010022009.1:0-14358 GCA_038048925.1 Garcialebias charrua
TCAGCTCAGGGACAACACATGGTGTGTTGTTTATGACACAACTAATGTGTTTGTCATTTTAACACAACTATTGTGTCATTCAAATCAACACAAATTTGTGTCAAAATGTGTCATTTTGACACAAATATACATATAAAATGTGTTTACATAGATTAGGTTAAAAAAACACATTTGAGGATATTAGAGATACTTTTATTACAATTATTATTATTACAATACATTACAACAATAAAGCTGGGGCAGCTGCAATATATAGCTCAAATAAAAAAAAGTCAAGCTAACAAAATACCCATTTTTCTAAGGTTATTCAACACACCTTAAAAAACATACTGCCTGAATAATACTTGTTTCAACATTCAGTGAACATGGATGAAAAACGTGGCAATAAAATTTATAAAAGAGATCATGAAAAATAATCCCTGTCCCTTCCAACATGCATGAGTTTTCCCATTGCACCGAAATGGCAACATGTATTGACAATCCAATAGTCATCAACCAAGGTACAGATCTTGGGGCCACATACAGCTCTCTTGTGCCAAAACTCCTCATAACATATAAAGGATGCAAATCAGAAACGTCTGCAAGTGTGATCAATTCATATTCACTTGTTTTTTTTACAGCATAAGCATAAAAATGATCATCAAAGTACAATACATTTGGTATTTGAACAAATGTGAGAATGGAGTCATTATGTGCCAGAATATGAATATCTTCACCAAATTCACCATGCAAGGGTTGGTCAAGTTCAACAGTCATATCGTTTGTACCTGTCTCAAAATGTGCTCTATGTAGATGCTTAGAAAATGAATTCAAGTTATGTCCTTGGACAATATAATTTTTATATTCTGTCCATCTGATAAGCAATGTATTTCATGAAGGTGCCATATGAGGTTTTTCACCTCTTTGAATGCAGTCCCTCTTCGTTTTGGACAACTGTACATTTTACTTGCAAACTTTAAGTCGTGCAATCAGTTCCAGCACTTTTGCCTTTCTTTGTGTGGAGAATGGTAGATCGTAGATGTACTCAAAGAATGTAAAGACAGGGCAGAGTTGTGGTAGATAAGACAAGTTACACACCCAGTAGAGTTTGAAAAGCTTGTCCACAGCACACGTGAGACCATCGTCACAGGGATGGTGACTTTGTCATTCTTGGCAACGATGACATACTGCTTCAATGATCGCAGGTCACCGATGCAGATCAGCTGGGGCTGATGATTTGTTTGTGAAGTAGAGGAATCGTTGCAAAGCGATGCAATTCTTGTTCCAGGCCTAGAGACAAAAGGCCAGAAATAAAACAAAACAAATTTGTTAGTGAAATGATCAGGCACTGTGAAATATTTTATCTTTAAACAGCAATTTTATCAAGGTAAAAGCCTACCGGCACAAAATCCAGAAGGTTGTGGTCTTGATGCTACAACAACTTGCACCAACAAGGTCTGTCTTCAGCTGTCTTCTGGTCTGTCTGTCTTCTGCTCTTTCTGTAGGCGGGTTAACACCACAAGCATTGTGTAACCAGCCTCATCTGAAAGTGAACAAAAATCAAAACTCTAAAAATGTGTACTTATTTCTGCAGGTCACAAATGTAAATACACATCGTCCACCATTTTATAAAATAAGGAATTTACCCTCCTGTCAGTGCCTGGCATGCATTATTCATAAAAAAAAAGTTTTTTTTTTTTTTAAACTTGGCACCCTCCAATGTCTTCCCAGTGTTTCTGTCTTCTGCTCTGTTTAGATCTGTCTGTCTTCTGGTCTGTCTGTCTTCAGCTCTTTCTGTCTTCAGCTCTTTCTGTCTTCAACTGTCTTCAGCTCTTTCTGTCTTCAGCTGTCTTCAGCTCTTTCTGTCTTCAGCTGTCTTCAGCTCTTTCTGTCTTCAGCTGTCTTCAGCTCTTTCTGTCTTCAGCTGTCTTCAGCTCTTTCTGTCTTCAGCTGTCTTCAGCTCTTTCTGTCTTCAGCTGTCTTCGGCTCTTTCTGTCTTCAGCTGTCTTCAGCTCTTTCTGTCTTCAGCTGTCTTCTGTCCTTTCTGTCTTCAGCTGTCTTTGGCTCTTTCTGTCTTCAGTTGTCTTCAGCTCTTTCTGTCTTCAGCTGTCTTCAGCTCTTTCTGTCTTCAGCTGTCTTCAGCTCTTTCTGTCTTCAGCTGTCTTCAGCTCTTTCTGTCTTCAGCTGTCTTCTGCTCTTTCTGTCTTCAGCTGTCTTCAGCTCTTTCTGTCTTCAGCTGTCTTCAGCTCTTTCTGTCTTCAGCTGTCTTCAGCTCTTTCTGTCTTCAGCTGTCTTCAGCTCTTTCTGTCTTCAGCTGTCTTCAGCTCTTTCTGTCTTCAGCTGTCTTCTGCTCTTTCTGTCTTCAGCTGTCTTCTGCTCTTTCTGTCTTCAGCTGTCTTCTGCTCTTTCTGTCTTCAGCTGTCTTCAGCTCTTTCTGTCTTCAGCTGTCTTCAGCTCTTTCTGTCTTCAGCTGTCTTCAGCTCTTTCTGTCTTCAGCTGTCTTCAGCTCTTTCTGTCTTCAGCTGTCTTCTGCTCTTTCTGTCTTCAGCTGTCTTCTGCTCTTTCTGTCTTCAGCTGTCTTCAGCTCTTTCTGTCTTCAGCTGTCTTCAGCTCTTTCTGTCTTCAGCTGTCTTCAGCTCTTTCTGTCTTCAGCTGTCTTCAGCTCTTTCTGTCTTCAGCTGTCTTCAGCTCTTTCTGTCTTCAGCTGTCTTCAGCTCTTTCTGTCTTCAGCTGTCTTCTGCTCTTTCTGTCTTCAGCTGTCTTCTGCTCTTTCTGTCTTCAGCTGTCTTTGGCTCTTTCTGTCTTCAGCTGTCTTCAGCTCTTTCTGTCTTCAGCTGTCTTCTGCTCTTTCTGTCTTCAGCTGTCTTCTGCTCTTTCTGTCTTTTGCTCTTTCTTTCTACGACCTGAATTTGGCAGCACGGTGGCACAACTGGTAGAGCTGTTGCCTCTCTTTGCGAGAAGTTTGCTGGTTCAAATCCCGGTCCGGGGGCCTTTCTGGGTATAGTTTGCATGTTCTCTCCGTGCATGCGTGGGTTTCCTCCGGGTACTCCGGTTTCCTCCCACAGTCCAACAACATGCATGTTAGACTGATTGGTAATTCTAAATTGTCTCTAGGTGTGAGTGAGAGAGTGAATGATTGTTTGTCTCGTTTGTCTCTATGTGGCCCCGTGATGGACTGGAGACCCGTCCAGGGTGTACCCCGCCCCTCGCACAGTGATTGCTGGACATGGGCACCGTCGACCCCCATGACCCAAAAATGGAAGAAGCGAATAAAAGATAATAGATGGATGGATGGATATTTTTAAATATATCATTTAGAAAGTTCCCAAATTCCTGGTTTCCCATAAGTACCTTTGGTCATGTCTTCAATCTCTTTCAAAAGAGTGCACAGTCTAGGTTCCATGGCAGCCACAGCTTTGAGTTTTGGCATGATGTTGACCTCCCATCTACGAACAGGTCTGCCTTTTCACCTGTGAGCCTTCCAAACTCTGAGTCCAGCTAGAACAAAGAAAAAAAAGGTTTTGGAAAACTACAAGTTGAACTTTGTTGTTCAAAGTTACAGGGAGGGAAAGAAGCAAACCTACCAGACTTGGCATGTCCAGAAATCGTGGATATTCACGCAGTATTTCTGCAAGGGTGGGTGATTCCCTTATAATCCATGCGCTGTGCTGGGAGAATGTTTTCTCCATGCCAGACTTGATTGCTACCTACAACGCAACGCGACCACGCTGCCACGCAACAAGCGGCGCAGAAGACGCGGAACGAGGGCAGGCGTCCTGGTGAGATTTAAAAAGTATCTGTCGTCTCACAACACGCCGACGGCTGACTTACCTCCTGAATTCAGCGTCTTTGATGTCCGCCGTTCCTTCGCTCGTCGCCACAGAAGCCTTGTTGCTATCAATCATGTCGCCAGCGACCAGTATCCATCTTGCCCCCCGGTGTGGAAAACAGTGAAGCGAGGCAGCGTTAAACAACACCTCCGCCCGCTTGCTCGAGCAGCTGAGAGTGACGTAACTGGCAGCGTTCCAGTACGTGCAGCATTGTTTAACGCCAGATCAATTACTAATAAAACTTTTATATTAAGTGATTTGATCTCAACTCATCGTCTGGATCTGTTTTTGATTACTGAAACCTGGCAGAAAATAGGAGACAACAGCTCCTTTTCTGAACTCCTCCCAAATGGCTACTCCCACCTGAGCGCTCCGCGTGGGGCTGGAAAGGGAGGGGGCCTGGCTGCTGTGTTCAGTGATGCATTCAAGTACCGTTTGTTGCCTCAGAAAAATTATTCCAGTTTTGAAAGCATGTTTTTTGTGCTGGAATCTGCTAAACCTATTTTGTGTGGCGTTTTTTATAGGCCCCCACAATACAATAAAAACTTTGTCAGTGAGTTTTCAGAACTACTGGCGGACTTGCTACCAAAGTTTGACTCTTGGCTTTTCTGTGGAGACTTCAACGTGCACACCTGCTGCCCAAGTAATCAGCTTGGATGTGAGTTTCAGAACCTCCTGGACTCTTTTAACCTGTCACAGTCGGTCTCGGGGGCCACACACACACTGGGTCATACACTGGATTTAATTATCTCCCACGGCCTACAAATACCTGCTGTGGAGATCCTGGACACCTGTATCTCAGACCATTTTCCCATATTATTTGAATTTTTCACCACTCCTGCACCAAAGGCTATTCTCCCAGCACGTTTCTGCCGCTCCATCAACCCATTAACTCCAAATGAGTTTACTGATGCCTTTAAGAGCACTGAATTCTGCTCTGCTGTCAGTCTGGACCCATCTCTACATCCTGAGGACTTCATCACCTCCTTCCATCACACCTGCACAACGATCTTGGACTCCATCGCTCCTCTCAAACAGGCATCTTCAAAAAACAGACCATCACCATGGCTCAACGAAACGACGCGAGCTCTTCGACAACGTTGCAGACAAGCAGAGCGAAAATGGAAGCGTGACCGGCTTCATGTATCTCAGGGAATACTGAGAGACTGTCTCTGTGAGTATGATAACGCTGTGAAACAGGCCAAGTCACAGTACCTCTCCAACTTAATCTCCACCAGCTCCAACCGGCCGAGGACGCTTTTCAGCACACTCCAGTCTGTCATCAATCCATCTGTCGATGTTCTGAAAACTGCCACACAGTCTACCTGTGATGACTTTCAGAGCTATTTTGTCAACAAAATAGACTCTATCAGGCAGAACATTGTCAGTTCATCCAACACCATCCTGTCATGTACCTCTACAATAACCACTGCTGTTTTTGACCAGTTTGATCTCGTCTCACTGCCTCAACTCACCAAGGTGGTTCAGCAGATGAAACCAACAAACTGTTCTCTGGACATCATTCCCTCTAAAATGTTCAAACAATGCTTTGATGTAATTGGTCCTTCTGTTTTGTCATTTATCAACAGCTGTCTAACTTCAGGTTATGTGCCATCTGCTTTCAAACATGCTGTGGTCAGGCCTCTTCTAAAAAAACCAGGCCTAGATCCTACAGCTCTCTCTAATTTCAGGCCAGTTTCCCATCTGTCATTTCTATCAAAGGTCCTAGAAAAGATTGTTTTTATTCAACTTCAATCTTTTCTAGAACTCAACAACCTGTTTGAAAAATTTCAGTCAGGTTTTCGAGCTCGTCACAGCACTGAATCTGCACTGCTCAAAGTACAGAATGACATTCTTCTGTCTCTGGATGCAAAAAACCCTGCACTGCTGGTGATGTTAGACCTCTCAGCAGCTTTTGACACCGTCGACCATCAGGTACTAATCAACCGCTTGTCTCAGCAGGTTGGTCTCCAGGGAGCTGTGCTTGAGTGGTTCAAATCTTACCTGTCTGGGAGAACTTTCTCTGTCATGATAGGCGATCTGTCCTCCTCTTCATCAACCCCTCTGACCTCCGGCGTACCACAGGGATCTATTCTAGGGCCAGTCCTCTTCTCTCTTTACATGCTGCCATTAGGATCAATCATCACACGTCATAACCTGTCTTTTCACATGTATGCAGACGATTTACAAATCTATCTGCCAGTCACTCCCAACCCCTCACTCAGTTCAAACACTCTTGTCAACTGCTTAAATGACATTAAGCACTGGCTCTCTCAAAACTTCCTCCACCTAAACACAGATAAAACTGAATGCATTTTGTTTGGTGCACCTGATGACACCAGCAACATCCTTCCCTGTCCCAGTGTTGGTTTTCCCCTCCCCCACTTCAACTCGGTGGTCAGAAATCTTGGAGTGCAGTTTGACTCCAATTTAAAGTTTGATAAACAGATCAGTTCTGTTGTCAAGACCAGCTTTTTCCAACTCCGTCTGCTCTCCAAAGTCAAGTCATTTCTTAGTCGTGGTGATCTGGAGAAGGCCATCCATGCCTTTGTGACCTCCAGACTTGACTATTGTAATGCTTTGTATCTTGGCATTAATCAATCCTCCATCTCCCGTTTACAGCTTGTACAGAACTCTGCCGCGCGCTTTTTGACCAACACACGAAAATATGAACACATCACTCCTGTCCTGTCCTCTCTACACTGGCTCCCAGTTCAGTTCAGGATACAGTTCAAGTTGCTGCTGTTTGTTTTCAAAGCTCTGAATGGACTTGCTCCCCTCTACATCTCAGAACTTCTGAAAGCCCATCAGCCTGGCAGGGACTTACGATCTGCCAGTCAACACCTGCTGGAGGTGCCTCGCTCGAGGTACAAGCAATGGGGAGACCGGTCATTTTCTGTTGCCGGCCCAAAAGCCTGGAACAGCCTCCCCCTTGAGCTGCGTGCCACCTCTGATCTGACTCTGTTCAAAACCAAACTGAAGACCCACTTGTTCAAAAAAGCTTTCAGTGTGTAACTTTTATTATTTTGTATTTTAGTATGTAGCATCTTTATTTCAATTGCATTTTTATTTCACTTGTTCAAAAAAGCTTTCTGTGTGTAACTTTTATTACTTGTGTTATTTTAGTATGTAGCATTTTTTATTTCCATTGCCTTCTTTTATCGCTGTGGTTTCTTATTCTATTTTCATTGATCTATTGTTCCCGTTTATTTTTCTTTTTATCCTGTTAAGCACCTTGGTCAATGCAAGGCATTGTGGAAGGTGCTATACAAATAAAGTTTATTATTATTATTATTATTATTATTGCTGAAAGGTTTTCTGAAGAGGGTCGCAACCTTTTGATCAAGGTGACCCGTCACTTTTTGTTTCCTGTAGCGTCTTTCATCTTGTTGCAGATTCCATTGAAGGTTATGCAGTTTGGTCTCTAGGAACCCACTGTGAGATACTGGATCATAGAAATGCTCCTGATAAAGAAAACACGTTTTTTTCAATCAGCTGAACTTTTCAGAAATTCAGAAGAAATATACAAGGAAATACAAGTTAATATTTTATTTTGGACCCCAATAGAAAACTGATATGTTTCACTTGTTTACCGTACTTACAAATCCCTCCCCTTGTCCATCCACCTGGATACTCAGAGATGGGAAGGTGGCAATGATGCTCTTCGCTAAAGCCAGCTTGTCTCCATTAAGAGGATAACTGGGGGAAAAAGAAAAACACCATTTTCAGTCGTTAATCTACTCATACAAAAACAGAAGATCACATTTTGCTGCATCATTTCACAAACAGACTTTTGAAGTGAAAAAATAATTGCAAAGTGAGTAATCTCAGATTGCTTATGATCTCCCTAATTTAATGAGCATTATCAATAAGGTGCTCCTTTAAAGTGAAACCTACTTTCTGCTTTATGTTGCACATATAGTATTCCAGTATTTAGCAAGGCTTATACAAAAATCAATATTGATACAGCCTGATGTGATTAACTTAAAATAAAAAAACAGAACTATTGTAGATACAAAATTCCAATTTAAAAACAATAGAAGGATGCAGCAACAAACTAAACTCCCATGTTGGATTTTTGAAAGTTACTATAAATTTTTGTTGAGATATCATGCCTTACTAATCCAACTTTTTAGTCAAACAGGTCATGTTTATTGAATGTACTACCGTTAAATCAGGATTAAAACAGTATAAAAGGACAAGCGTTGCGTTTGCTGTTTGTAATATTCCCTGCAGGACCGCGTATGACTCGACCATATCACTGCACACGTTAGCATAATGCTAAAACATGTTGCTATGGCTTTTTTCACCTGCTGAGTTAAACCACAGTTCAGTAAGGACGCCTGCCATCTTAATTTTTCAATTAATTCACCAACTCACCGAAAAAAACACGACCTTTCTTAGCATCCGTTAGCTGCTCCAAGCTGCTGCTTTTAGAACCTCTTAAAGAGACAGTAGCCTTCAACCTGGAATAAAATGACACAAAAAAAATTGGGTATTTTCCAGATTATAAAAACTGTCAAATTGAATTCAAAGTGAATTAATTTGGTAACAATATGTAAACTTAATGTATGACTTCTGGTAATTATCAGAAGAGAATGAAAATGAATTGCAGGTGTTGTAGACATATAAAAAAGTGTTGTTTACTAAAACTTCTACCATCTCCCTTTAACCTTTAAATTATTTTAACCCTCTTCGATGAACTTTGGAGAAAAAAAAGACAACTACAGCAAACCCTACCAATTTAGAACCCAGCAGCTCCCTGTGCCATAATGATAATGAGCTAGCTAGCTAACTTTGACATGAAACCCAGCAGAACTTTTCAGATGACTAATACCCAGTCATAACACTAAAAATACACTAAAATTATTTTTCAACTATTAATTCTACATATTCCCAAAAGACTAACATGATACCATTGCGTTAAAACAAATTCAAAGTACATATTACTTACCGAAGTGTCAAATTACAGACGACGCAGCCTCCATCTTTGCCTTCTTTGTTAGTCCGTAAGGCGGGAAAACTCCCTCCTTTTTCTGGTGGCTTAGTCCCTCCCACTTGTGCTGACTTCAGATTGCTCCTCTCAAACCAACACATTGTATGTGTTGAAATATTCAACACATACAGTGTGTTATACTTTTGTTGCAATTTTAACATATTGTGTGTTGAAATTAACACAAAATGTGCTTCAAATGTAATGACACATTTTTTGTGTTGTTTTTTTAACACATCTCTTATAAGAGTGTAATGTTTGTAGGGGTAGACAACAATGTAGTAGATGTGGAGGGAACCATTCTTATGGTTAATGTGGAGAGAATCCGTTGAAATGTTGTAATTGTGGTGAAGGTCATTCTGCAGCTTATGCGGGGTGCATGAAAAGACAGGAAGCAGCTGATGTACAAAAAGTTAAAACTGCTAAGAAAATTATGTATGCCGAAGCAGTGAAAGAGGACAAAAACAATATTTCTTCAAGAACAAATGTTGACATAACAAGAGTACCAGTAAGTGATCATAGTACTATCAGAATAGACAAGTTGATTCATTTCCTTGCATATGCCATTAACTGCTCAGAACAAGGAAAAACTGAAAAAATAAAAATCATAGTGAAGGCTGCTACAAAATTCTTTAACGTTACGGAGTTGTCTTGGGAAAAAAATACATGATGAATTGAGACGAGATGAAGGAACTTCTGAAAATGAGGTTTCTCTAAACATGTCTTGACTGTAGTACACTGGAGAAGAAATATTGTTTGGTAGAGGCCAGGGACTTTACTGTACATTGCACTTTATAGGGTAATCAAGTTGATGAATATGGTGACATAAGTATGCATGGAGTATTGGTTTAGTGTTGGGTCTATAACAAGTCTTACATTTTGTTAACATTTAGACAAGATGAGCCTTGACTTATTTATAAGACAATGGAGGAGTGATATGGTTTTGGTGTGGGAAATTCAAGGAAGGTCAAGTTGATCAAAATGGTGACATAAGTATGTACTGTATAGGTAAGAGGGTTGAGAATTTGGGGTTTAAGAAGGGGTAACAGTAAATTGGATGTTAGGGAGTTCTAAGACGACTGGGCTCTTTGAAAAGAATTTAAGACATCTAGTCCATACTCCAATCTGGAAGGTGGCAGTAATGCACCTTTACATTGTTTGCCAACCGCCATAAAACACCAATAAGAAGAAGAAGAAGGAGAGGATGACACCAGGAAGAGACATGACATGGTGGACAGAAGGAGACAGACCAACCATACAGCGAGTACAAAGTGTATTTTAAAGCGGTTTTTGGCATAATCCAGATTGTGAGTAGGTTAAGATGGCTAACAGTAGTGGGGGTGAAAAGGGATTAAATTCAAACCAAGAGTACCGGAAAGTGATCAGAGTAATATCTCGATAGAAAGGTTGATTCCATTAATTGCTTACGTCATAAACTGCTCTGAACAGGTGAAAACTGAAAAAATAAAAATCATAATGAAGGCTGCTGTAAAATTCTTTGACGTTAAGGAGTTATCCTGGGAGAAGAGACATGATGAATTGACACAAGGTGAAGGAACAGCTGAAACCGAGGTTTCTCTAACCATGACTTAACTGTTGTACAATGGAGTAGTAATAATGGCCCTCATGCACGAACATGTTCGTATTTTTATCCTAAATTTCTCCTACTTTTGTTCGTACGAAGCGTTCGTACGAACATGCCACGTCAGATTCAACAAACTCTTCTATCCTCAGGAAAAGTGTGTAAATGGCTGCGCAAATATGATGAATCCCACCTGTTCTATTCACCTGCGCGTGCACGCGGAGAGGTTATTTACATAATTCCCACCCCTCAAAACACCATATAAGGCTACGTTTCCTGCCTCAGAGGCAAAACGTGTTCGTTCATAAAATGACAGCGAAAAGTAAAAAGAAGAACTCTACCGGTGCGGAGATTGAAGTTCTGCTCTCTGAGGTCAAGAAAAGAAAATCTGTCCTTATTAGCAGCGTCACTCATGGGAGTAAATGACCAACTAAAGCCAAAGAATGTTTGTTTATAATAAATGTGGACCTTAAAATATACATGTGTCCTGGTGGCCCACTGGGTAAAGCATTGCACCGCTTATTGAGACTTCGTGGGTTCGATTCCCACAAGGTATGACTATTTTTTTTTTCCTTCTTTCTTTAGATTATTTATTCATTCCAGATTAAAAAGACTTTATGCTTCATTTCTTGTTGTATTGTAAATAGTTTTCTTGTGTTTTTTAAATCTGGAATGAATTAAAAGGAGAAAAAAAAACGTTGTCCCATGTGGGACTCGAACCCATAAGGTTCGGAACTGCGACGCAACGCTCTACTCATTGCGCCAAAGCTGGGGAACAATAGTCTGTTTAGGGGGGGGAAGAAAGGAGGGAAGGGGGAAGAAGAGGGGGAAGAAAGGGGGGAAGAAAGAGGAAAGTCGTGGGTTCGATTCCAGCAGTCGCCATGTCATTTTTTTTGGAAAAAATTTCCCACAAATAATGTTTAAGTGTTATGAAGTAACATTTGGGTTTTTTGTATCTTGAAAATTTTTTAAATGCTTTTTTTGTACAAATAGTGTACCATAGTACCCCGGTACTCTAATTTAAAACACAACACTTTTTATTTGTCATAAAAGGCTTTCTTTTTAAAACTTTATTGATGAATTGCTTAATTAATTTAGCTTTTTCATTCTACTAATATATTCATATTAATGTGTTAAATTATACTGTATACTATATACTTGATACAGTATATTTTAATGTCCTTAATCATACCCAGTGCTTATTTTAATTTTTCACTGCAAAACAATGACTGAAACTAAAATATTCTTTTACAGTGTCTTTCCTAAAGTACTTTTTGAGTGAAGTGAATGATGTGTTGTTTCTAGTGTATGCTTAAAATTATTACCAATAATTCAGAATTAGCAGCAGCTAATATTTACTCACAGTAAAAGACCGTAGACCTTATCGGTTTCAAAGAACCAAATATTTATTCATCAACAATTAAGATAGTGAATTAAACATTTTTAGTTAGTCCAAAAACATTGTAGCATTTACCCTGATGCATGCTCAATAATCCAGGTAGAAAAATCCAAAAAAGATAAGTCTGGTCCTCTGGACATTCAAAAAAATACAGAACACCATGGATTTTGTGGATAAGCTGAGGGATGTCATCATGGAGACTGATGAAACAATGGTCTCTTTTGATGTCACATCACTCTTTACGTGCATTCCTGTTGATGAAGCAGTAGAGGTGGTCTGTTTAAGGTTAAAATCAGACACCACTCTGAGCAACAGGACCACACTTTCCACAGAACAACTGTGTCAACTCTTGAAACTGTGCCTGCAGTCAACCTACTTCACATATGGGGAGCAATATTATAGGCAGAAACATGGGTGTGCTATGGGGTCTCCAGTTTCTCCTATTGTTGCCAACCTGTACATGGAGGAGGTAGAAAAGAGAGCTTTGACATCCTTTTCAGGGAGACCACCAAGTCATTGGTTCAGGTATGTTGACGACACCTGGGTTAAAATTAAATCTCAGGAAGTCCAACATTTCACTGATCACATCAACTCTGTGGATAAATATATCAAGTTCACACGAGAAGATGTAAAAAATGGCAGGTTGGCTTTCTTGGACTGTGAGGTCTCAGTTTCTGATAGAGGAAATTTGCAAACTGAGGTGTACCGCAAACCCACACACACAGACCAGTATTTACAGTTTGACTCCCATCACCCTCTGGAGCACAAGTTAGGAGTCATCAGGACTCTGTACCACAGAGCAGACAGCGTCCCCACTAACTCAGCAGCCAGACAGAAGGAGAAATCACACACAAAACAGGCTCTAGAGAAATGTGGATATCCTAACTGGGCCTTCCTGAAAGCAGAGAAGAAACCCAAACAGGACTCCAGCCAGCCATCAGGTGAAAAGAAGGAACCCAGACCCAGACCAGTGGTCATTCCGTATGTTGCGGGAGTTTCAGAGACATTGAGACGTTTATTTTCTAAACACAACGTCCCAGTGGCTTTTAAACCCCAAAATACATTACGACAAAGACTGGTTCATCCCAAAGATCCAGTCCCCCGGCACAAACAGAGTAATATTGTGTATGCTGTTCAGTGTCAGGAGGGCTGTGATCAGTCTTACATCGGGGAAACTAAACAGCCACTGGCCAAAAGGATGGCCCAGCACAGAAGATCAACATCATCAGGTCAGGACTCTGCGGTCTACACTCATCTCCAGGCCAGCGGTCACTCTTTCAGGGATGAAGATGTTCACATCCTTGATAGAGAGGAACAATGGTTTGAGAGAGGAGTAAAGGAGGCCATCTTTGTGAAAAGAAACCGTCCATCATTAAACAGAGGTGGAGGCCTCCGGGTTCAACTGTCCCCCACTTACAATGCTGTTATTGCTAGTATCACTCAGCCCTCTGTGAATAGCAAACAACCATCAGGGTGTTAACGATCCATCGTCAGGCTGATGGTCCTCCTTGATCATGTGAGCAGCTGGTTTCGGCTGTCATCAGCCAACTGGTTGATCCACTGTGGGAGGGTGCTATTTATAAGACTGAGCTGAACACAGCTTCTCAGACTGAGGAAGTCTTTCGGACGAAAGACGAAACGTTTCTACAGCTTTTTTTTGCTTTGTTTTGTTTTTTTTGAATGTCCAGAGGACCAGACTTAGCTTTTTTGGATTGTAGCATTTAGTTGCAACACCTTTCCACTGAAGTCTCCCATTTATTTTTCTTAAACCAAGAAATTTGTGGTTTGCTGAAGGAATTAAATCCTTTTATTTTATGGTTTGTAGAATTATTTGGTGTACATAATGACAATAAGAATAAATATCTGTATTATCAACCCAAAACAAAATAAATAACACTCTGTGAACTAAATAAAAACTATATACAATGAAACAAGAAAGTTCATTCTCAATAGTCCAGGTATCAAATCCGCTCATTCTCAATCAGTTCATCTGGACAGTTTCTTTTTAGTAGAAACGTTTCACCCTCACTCCAGAGGGCTTCGTCAGTCAGAGTAGTCCCAAGCACACTGAAGTTACCCCACCAAGTAAACAACTTAAGTGGACCAACCAGTTTGCTGTAGCCAAGATGGTTTCTGGGGGCTGTCCTGTCCCTCGTCGACTCCTCGACGAGGAGTCAAGGAGGACACATGAAACGTTTCTACTAAAAAGAAACTGTCCAGATGAACTGATTGAGAATGAGCGGATACAATGAAACAGTTTGTGAAGTTATTCAAAATAAAAAAAATGTTTATGTTTTCTTTTTAATTTGTTCCAGCCACTGCTCTTTAGTGAGACTTTCATTAGAGGGACAGTGCATCTGCCTTCTATACTGGCTGTGTCCTGTTTCAGCAATTCTAAACTGCACGCATTTTTTGCACGTATTGTGCAAAACTCTGCGTGTCAGTTTTCGGGGTGCTCTCTGAGGATGAGTGGGCTGCTCTGGGAGCTGGAGCAGGAGCCAGAAAAGGAGCCGAAGCAGGAGCAGGTGGATGAGTGGCAAAGAAGGTGGAAACACTCTGATTCTGTAGAGTGACG